>CAMAPF010000404.1:12500-99979 GCA_945859915.1 Cuscuta epithymum | reverse complement strand
AAATAGTTAACTAGATAAATACTTATCTAAATAAATTGATAAATCGTTAAATAGGTATATAGATATATAGATATAGATAAATAGAAAATTAGTTAAATAGATAAATAGGCAAATAGTTAAATGGATAAATACATAGTTAAATATATAAATAAATAAATAAATAAATAAATAGATAAATAGATAAATAGTTAAATAACTAAATAGATAAATAGTTAAATAGTGCGTGGGTGCAAGAGTGCATGCGTGCGTGTGCGTGCGTGCGCGTGCGGACGAGCGAGCGTGCATGTGGGGTCGTGTGTGTGTGTGCCAGGCGTGTGTGCGTGCGTGGGCGGGCGGGCAAAAGGGCGTGCATGTGTGTGTGTGTGGGTGTGTGTGTGTGAGTAGGGGTGTGTGCGTGGGCGTGTGTGCGTGCGTGGGAGTGTGTGTGCGTGTGTGTCGGTGTGTGTGGGTGTGCGTGCAGGCGGGAGGGTGTGTGTGTGTGGGCATGGGCGTGTGTGTGTGGGCGGTGTGGTTATGGTTGGGCGTGCGGGCAGACGGGCGTGCATGGGTGTGTGTGGGTGTGTGGTTGTGGGCGTGTGGTGGCGTGTGTGGGTGGGAGTAGGTGGGGGGGGGGGCGTGCATGTGGGCGTGCATGTGTGCACGTGCAGACGTGTGTGCGTGGGTGGGCAGGGCGAGTGGGCGTGCGTGCGTGCGTGCGTTCGTGTGTGTGCGGGAGAGTGGGCTTGTGTGCGGGCGGGCGTGCATGGGTGTGTGGGTCTGGGTGTGGTGGGTGTGTGTGTGCACGTGTGTTGGGCGTGCGGTGCGTGCAGGTGTGTGTGTGTGTGTGGGTGTGTGTGCGTGTTGGCGTGGGCATGGGCGTGTGTGTGTGGGCGTGTGTGGGCGGGCGGTGCGTGTGTGTGTATGTGTGCGGGGGGGTGTGTGCCTGCGTGCGTGTGTGCGAGCGTAAGCGGGCGGGCGGGGCGCGCGTGTGTGTGTGTGTGTGGGTGTGAGGGTGGGGGGCGTGCGTGTAGGACTGCATGCGTGCATGTGCGTGCGGGGAGTGCGAGCGTGCGTGGGTGTGTGTGCGGGCGTGTCGGCGTGCGTGCGGGCGTGTGGGCGTGCGTGCGTGCGTGTGGACGTGCAATTATTTAATAGATATATAACTAGATAAATTGATAAATCGTTAAATAGGTAAATAGATATATAGATATAGATAAATAGATAAATAGTTTAAATAGATAAATAGACAAATAGTTAAATGGATAAATACATAAATAGTTAAATATATAAATAAATAAACAAATAAATAGATATATAGATAAATGGGTTAATAGATAAATAGTTAAATAGATAAATAGTTAATAGATAAATAGATAAATAGTTAAATAACCAAATAGATAAATCGTTAAAAAGATACATATATAAATAGATAAATAGTTAAATAACTAAATAGATAAATAGTTAAATAGTGCGTGGGTGCGGTTGTGTGTGTGTGCACGTGTGCTGGGCGTGCGTGCGTGCGTGCGTGTGTGTGTGTGTGGGTGGGTGTGTGTGCTTGTGGGGGTGTGTGTGTGTGTCTGTGTGTGTGTGTGTGTGGGCGTGGGCATGGGCGTGTGTGTGTGTGTGTGTGTGTGTGTGTGTGTGTGTGTGTGTGTGTGTGTGTGTGTGTCAGTGTGTGCGGGCGTGCGAGCGGGCGGCCGGGCGGCCGGGAGGGTGTGTGGGAAGGGGGCGTGCGTGCGTGTGTGGGTGTGTGTGTGTGCGTGTGTGGGGGGGGGGGGGTACGTGCGTGTGTGCGTGCGTGTGTGAGTGTGGACGTGCAGGCGGGCGGGGCGGGTGTGCGTGTGTGCGTGGGAGCAAGAGTGCGTGCGTGCGGGCGGCCGAGCATGGGTGTGTGTGGGTGTGTGGGTGGGGGTGCGTGTGGGCGTGCGTGCATGTGCGTGCGTGCGGGCGGGCTGGCGGGCGTGCGTGGGTGTGTGTGGGTGTGTGGATGTGGGTGGGGGCGTGTGTGCGTGCGTCTGTGGGCGTGTGTGCGTGCGTGCGTGGTGTGCGTGGGGCCGCTGCGCGCGGGGCGCGCGGGCGTGTGTGGCTGAATAGATAATAAATAAATAGATAAATGAATAAATAGAGTTAACTAGATAAATAGTTATATCTAAATAAATAGATAAATCGTTAAATAGGTAAAATAGATATATAGATATATAGATAAATACACAAATAGTTAAATGGATAAATAGATAAATAGTTAAATAAATAAATAAATAAATAAATAAATAGATAAATAGTTAAATAGATAAATAGTTAAATAGATAATTAGTAAAATAGATAAATAGATAAATAGATAAATAGATAAATAGTTAAATAACTAAATAAATAAATAAATAGTTAAATAGATACATATATAAATAGATAAATAGTTAAATACCTAAATAGATAAATAGTTAAATAGTGTGTGGGTGCAAGAGTGCATGCGTGCGTGTGCGTGAGTGAGTGTGTGTGTGTGGGTGTGTGGGTAGGCGTGCATGTGGGCATGCGAGCGTGCGTGCGTGTATGCGTGCGTGTGTGTGCGGGCGTACGAGCGGGTGTGTGTGTGTGTGTGGGTGTGTGGGGGGCGTGCGTGCGTGCGTGCATGTGCGTGCGGGAGGTGCGACCGTGCGTGGGGTGTGTGTGTGTGTGTGCGGACGTGTGTGCGTGCGTGTATTAGTGTGGACGTGTAGGCAGGCGGGCGGGTGTGCATGCGTGTGCGTGCGTGCGGGCGGCCGGGCGGCCAGGCTACCGAGCGTGGGTGTGTGTGGCTGTGAGGGTGGGGGCGTGTGGGGGCGTGCGTATGGGACGTGCCTGCGTATGTGCGTGCGTGCATGTGCGGGCGGGGCGGTTGCGTGTGTGTGTATGTGTGCGGGGGTGTGTGCCTTCATGCGTGTGTGCGAGCGGGGGGGCGGGCGTGCGCTGTGCGCGGGTGTGAGGGCGTGTGCGGCCGGCCGGCCGGCCGGGCGTGTGTGGGTGTGGGTGGGGGCATGTGTGTGCGTGCGTGCGTGCGGCCGTGCGCTCGGGCGTGCGCGGGTGTGTGCGTGGGAGCAAGAGTGCGTGCGTGCGGGCAGCCGGGCATGGGTGTGGGTGGGTGGGGGTGCGTGCGGGCGGTGCGTAGGCGGGCAGGCGGGCGTGCGTGGGTGTGTGTGGGTGTGTAGATGTGGGTGGGGGGCGTGCATGTGTGCGTGCGTGCGTTTGTGCGTGCGTCTGTGGGCGTGCGTGCGTGCGTGCGTGCGTGGGGAGGGCGTATGCGTGTGCGCGTAGGCGAGCGGGGCGTGTGTGTGTGGCTGAATAGATAAATAAATAGATAAATGGATAAATAGTTAACTAGATAGATACTTATCTAAATAAATTGATAAATCGTTAAATAGTTATATAGATATATAGATATAGATAAATAGAAAATTAGTTAAATAGATAAATAGGCAAATAGTTAAATGGATAAATACATACATAGTTAGTTAAATATATAAATAAATAAATAAATAAATAGATAAATAGATAAATAGGTAAATAGATAAATAGATAAATAGTTAAATAGATAAATAGTTAAATAACTAAATAGATAAATAGATAGATATATAAATAGATAAATAGTTAAATAACTAAATAGATAAAGAGTTAAATAGTGCGTGGGTGCAAGAGTGCATGCGTGCGTGTGCGTGCGTGCGGACGAGCGAGCGTGCCTGTGGGGTCGTGTGTGTGTGTGCCAGGCGTGTGTGCATGGGTGGGCGGGCGGGCGGGCAAAAGGGCGTGCATTGGTGTGTGTGCGTGCGTTGCGTGTGTGCGAGCGTAAGCGGGCGGGCGGAGCGCGCGTGTGTGTGTGTGTGGGTGTGAGGGTGGGGGCGTGCGTGTAGGACTGCAAGAGTGCATGCATGCGTGTGCGCGTGTGCGTGAGTGTGTGTGTGTGTGGGTGTGTGGGTAGGCGTGCATGTGGGCATGCGAGCGTGCGTGAGTGTATGTGTGCGTGTGTGCGGGCGTACGAGCGGGAGTGTGTGTGTGTGTGTGTGTGTGTGTGTGTGTGTGTGTGTGTGGTGTGGTGTGTGTGGGTGGGGGCGTGCGTGCAGGCGTGCATGCATGCGTGCATGTGCGGGAGTGCGAGCGTGCGAGCGTGCGTGGGGTGTGTGTGTGTGTGTGCGGACGTGTGTGCATGCGTGTGTGAGTGTGGACGTGCAGGCAGGTGTGCGGGTGTGCGTGCGGCGTGTGCGTGCGGCCAGGCGGCCGGGCGGCCGAGCGTGGGTGTGTGTGGCTGTGAGGGTGGGGGGCGTGTGGGGGCGTGGGTGTGTGTGGGTGTGTGGATGTGGGTGGGGGGCGTGTGTGTGTGTGCGTGCATGTGTGCGTGCATGTGTGCGTGCGTGCGGCGGGCATGGGTGTGTGCGTTTGTGCGTGCGTCTGTGGGCGTGTGTGTGTGTGTGTGTGGGCGAGCGGGGCGGCGTGGGTAGGCGTGCATGTGGCGTGCGAGCGGGCGTGTGTGCGTGTGTGTGTGTGTGTGGGTGTGTGGGTGAGGGCGTGCGTGTAGGCGTGCATGCGTGCGTGCATGTGCGTGCAGGAGTGCGAGCGTGCGTGAGGTGTGTGTGTGTGTGTGTGTGTGCGGACGTGTGGGCGTGCGTGGTGCGCTGTGCGTGTCTCAGTGTGGATGTGCAGGCGGGCGAGCGGGTGTGTGTGCGTGTGCATTGCGGGCGGCCGGGCGACCGAGCGTGGGTGTGTGTGGCTGTGAGGGTGGGGCGTGTGGGGGCATGCGTTTGTGGGCGTGCCTGCGTATGTGCGTGCGTGCATGTGCGTGCAGGCGGTGCGTGTGTGTATGTGTGCGGGGGGTGTGCGCCTGCATGCGTGTGTGCGAGCGTGGGCGGGCGGGCGCGTGCGTGTGTGGGTGTGTGGGTGTGTGGGTGTGTGATGGCGTGTGTGGGGGGGGGGGGGTACGTGCGTGTGCGCGTGCGTGTGTGAGTGTGGACGTGCGGGCGGGCGGGCGGGGTGTGCGTGGGAGCAAGAGTGCGTGCGGGCGTGCGGGCGGCCAAGCATGGGTGTGTGTGGGTTTGTGGGTGGGGGTGCGTGTAGGCGTGCGTGCATGTGCGTGCGTGCGGGCGGGCTGGCGGGCGTGCGTGGGTGTGTGTGGGTGTGTGGATGTGGGTGGGGGCATGTGTGCGTGCGTGCGTGTGTGCATGCGTGGGTGCGTGCGTCTGTGGGCGTGGGTGCGTGCGTGCGTGGGAGGGCGTGTATGCGTGAGTGCGTGGGCGAGCGGGCGGGCGGGCGTGTGTGGCTGAATAGATAAATAAATAAATAAATAGATAAATGGATAAATAGTTAACTAGATAAATAGTTATCTAAATAAATAGATAAATCGTTAAATAGGTAAATAGATATATAGATATATAGATAAATAGATAAATAGACAAATAGTTAAATGGATAAATACATAAATAGTTAAATAAATAAATAAATAAATAAATAGATAAATAGGTAAATAGATAAATAGTTAAATAGATAAATAGTTAAATAGATAATTAGTAAAATAGATAAATAGATAAATAGATAAATAGTTAAATAACTAAATAAATAAATAGTTAAATAGATACATATATAAATAGATAAATAGTTAAATAACTAAATAGATAAATAGTTAAATAGTGTGTGGCTGCAAGAGTGCATGCATGCGTGTGTGCGCGTGTGCGTGAGTGTGTGTGTGTGTGTGTGTGTGTGTGTGTGTGGGTAGGCGTGCATGTGGGCATGGCGGAGCGTGTGTGCGTGTATGTGTGCGTGTGTGCGGGCGTACGAGCGGGAGTGTGTGTGTGTGTGTGTGTGGGGGGGGGGGGGCGGGCGTGCAGGCGTGCATGCATGCGTGCATGTGCGGGAGTGCGAGCGTGCCTGGGGTGTGTGTGTGTGTGTGTGTGTGCGGACGTGGTGGGCGTGCGTGTGTGCATGCGTGTGTGAGTGTGGACGTGCAGGCAGGTGTGCGGGGTGTGCGTGCGTGTGAGGGCGTGTGCGGCCGGCCGGCCGGGCGTGTGTGTGTGTGTGGGGGGGCATGTGTGTGCGTGCGTGCGCGCGGGCGTGCGTGGGTGTGTGTGGGCGTGTGTGGTGGTGTGTGTGGGCGTGTGTGTGGTGTGTGTGCGGGCGAGTATGGGCGTGTGCGTGGGCGTGGGCGTGGGCATGCGTGTGCGTGTGTGTGAGGGCGTGGGCGTGTGTGTGTGGGGGGGGGTGTGGGCGTGCGGGGCGGGCGGGTGTGCGTGCGTGCGAGCGGGCAGGCAGCCGGGCGGGCGTGGGTGTGTGGGTGTGTGGGTTGTGTGGGTTTGGGGTGTGTGGGGGGGCGTGCGTGTGTGTGCGCTGTGCGGGCGTGTGTGTGCTCGTGCGGGCGTGTGTGTGTGCGTGGGCGGCCAGGGCGAGGGGGCGTGTGTGCGTTCGTGCGTGCGTTCGTGTGGTGCGCGGGAGAGTGGGGTCGTGTGTGCGTGGGCATGTGTGGGGGGGGGGGGCGTGGGGCATGGGCGTGTGTGTGCGTGTGTCGGTGTGTGTGGGCATGCGTGCGGGAGGGGGTGTGGGTGTGGGTGGGTGGGGGCGTGTGTGCGTGCATGCGTGTGTGCGTGCATGTGCGTGCGGGGCGTGCGAGCATACGTGGGTGTGTGTGTGTGCGCGTGCGTGTGAGTGTGGACGTGCAGGCGGGCGGGTGTGCGTTGTGTGCGTGCGTGGGAGCAAGAGTGCGTGCGTGCGGGGCAGCCGGGCATGGGTGTGTGTGGTGTGGGGGTGCGTGCTTGGGGCGTGCGTAGGCGGGCAGGCGGGCGTGCGTGGGTTGTGTGTGGGTGTGTGGATGTGGGTGTGGGCGTGTGTGCGTGCGTGCGTGGGAGGGGCGTATGCGTGTGCGCGTGGGCGAGCGGGCGGGCGTGTGTGGCTGAATAGATAAATAAATAGATAAAATGGATAAATAGTTAACTAGATAAATACTTATCTAAATAAATTGATAAATCGTTAAATAGGTATATAGATATATAGATATAGATAAATAGAAAATTAGTTAAATAGATAAATAGGCAAATAGTTAAATGGATAAATACATAGTTAAATATATAAATAAATAAATAAATAGATAAATAGATAAATAGTTAAATAACTAAATAGATAAATAGTTAAATAGTGCGTGGGTGCAAGAGTGCATGCGTGCGTGTGCGTGCGTGCGCGTGCGGACGAGCGAGCGGTGCATGTGGGGTCGTGTGTGTGTGTGTGTGCCAGGCGTGGTGTGCGTGCGTGGGCGGGCGGGCAAAAGGGCGTGCATGTGTGTGTGTGTGTGTGTGTGTGTGAGTATGGGGTGTGTGCGTGGGCGTGTGTGCGTGCGTGGGAGTGTGTGTGCGGTGGTGTGTGTCGGTGTGTGTGGGTGTGCGTGCAGGCGGGAGGGTGTGTGTGTGTGGGCATGGGCGTGTGTGTGTGGGCGGTGTGGTTGTGGTTGGGCGTGCGGGCAGACGGGCGTGCATGGGTGTGTGTGGGTGTGTGGTTGTGGGCGTGTGGTGGCGTGTGTGGGTGGGAGTAGGTGGGGGGCGTGCATGTGGGCGTGCATGTGTGCACGTGCAGACGTGTGTGCGTGGGTGGGCAGGGCGTGTGTGCGGGCGAGTGGGGCGTGCGTGCGTGCGTTCGTGTGTGTGCGGGAGAGTGGGCTTGTGTGCGGGGCGGGCGTGCATGGGTGTGTGGGTCTGGGTGTGGTGGGTGTGTGTGTGCACGTGTGTTGGGCGTGCGTGCGTGCAGGTGTGTGTGTGTGTGTGGGTGTGTGTGCGTGTTGGCGTGGGCATGGGCGTGTGTGTGTGGGCGTGTGTGGGGCGGGCGGTGCGTGTGTGTGTATGTGTTGCGGGGGTGTGTGCCTGCGTGCGTGTGTGCGAGCGTAAGCGGGCGGGCGGGCGCGCGTGTGTGTGTGTGTGTGTGGGTGTGAGGGTGGGGGCGTGCGTGTAGGACTGCATGCGTGCATGTGCGTGCGGGAGTGCGAGCGTGCGTGGGTGTGTGTGTGCGGGCGTGTGGGCGTGCGTGCGTGCGTGTGGACGTGCAATTATTTAATAGATATATAACTAGATAAATTGATAAATCGTTAAATAGGTAAATAGATATATAGATATAGATAAATAGATAAATAGTTAAATAGATAAATAGACAAATAGTTAAATGGATAAATACATAAATAGTTAAATATATAAATAAATAAACAAATAAATAGATATATAGATAAATGGGTTAATAGATAAATAGTTAAATAGATAAATAGATAAATAGTTAAATAACCAAATAGATAAATCGTTAAAAAGATACATATATAAATAGATAAATAGTTAAATAACTAAATAGATAAATAGTTAAATAGTGCGTGGGTGCGGTTGTGTGTGTGTGCACGTGTGCTGGGCGTGCGTGCGTGCGTGCGTGTTGTGTGTGGGTGGGTGTGTGTGCTTGTGGGTGTGTGTGTGTGTGTCTGTGTGTGTGTGTGTGGGCGTGGGCATGGGCGTGTGTGTGTGTGTGTGTGTGTGTGTGTGTTGTGTCAGTGTGTGCGGGCGTGCGATGCGGGCGGCCGGGCGGCCGGGAGGGTGTGTGGGAAGGGGCGTGCGTGCGTGTGTGGGTGTGTGTGTGTGGTGCGTGTGTGGGGGGGGGGGGTACGTGCGTGTGTGCGTGCGTGTGTGAGTGTGGACGTGCAGGCGGGCGGGGCGGGTGTGCGTGTGTGCGTGGGAGCAAGAGTGCGTGCGTGCGGGCGGCCGAGCATGGGTGTGTGTGGGTGTGTGGGTGGGGGGTGCGTGTGGGCGTGCGTGCATGTGCGTGCGTGCGGGCGGGCTGGCGGGCGTGCGTGGGTGTGTGTGGGGTGTGTGGATGTGGGTGGGGGCGTGTGTGCGTGCGTCTGTGGGGCGTGTGTGCGTGCGTGCGTGTGTGCGTGGGCGCGGCGGGCGTGTGTGGCTGAATAGATAAATAAATAAATAGATAAATGAATAAATAGTTAACTAGATAAATAGTTATCTAAATAAATAGATAAATCGTTAAATAGGTAAATAGATATATAGATATATAGATAAATACACAAATAGTTAAATGGATAAATAGATAAATAGTTAAATAAATAAATAAATAAATAAATAAATAGATAAATAGTTAAATAGATAAATAGTTAAATAGATAATTAGTAAAATAGATAAATAGATAAATAGATAAATAGTTAAATAACTAAATAAATAAATAAATAGTTAAATAGATACATATATAAATAGATAAATAGTTA
Source organism: Cuscuta epithymum (assembly GCA_945859915.1). Lineage (NCBI taxonomy): Eukaryota > Viridiplantae > Streptophyta > Magnoliopsida > Solanales > Convolvulaceae > Cuscuta > Cuscuta epithymum. Next base: position 90,753 of record CAMAPF010000404.1, on the reverse strand, counting down.
AATACCTAAATAGATAAATAGTTAAATAGTGTGTGGGTGCAAGAGTGCATGCCGTGCGTGTGCGTGAGTGAGTGTGTGTGTGTGGGTGTGTGGGTAGGCGTGCATGTGGGCATGCGAGCGTGCGTGCGTGTATGCGTGCGTGTGTGCGGGCGTACGAGCGGGTGTGTGTTGTGTGTGGGTGTGTGGGGGCGTGCGTGCGTGCGTGCATGTGCGTGCGGGAGTGCGACCGTGCGTGGGGTGTGTGTGTGTGTGCGGACGTGTGTGCGTGCGTGTGTGCGTGCGTGTATTAGTGTGGACGTGCAGGCAGGCGGGCGGGTGTGCATGCGTGTGCGTGCGTGCGGGCGGCCGGGCGGCCAGGCTACCGAGCGTGGGTGTGTGTGGCTGTGAGGGTGGGGGCGTGTGGGGGCGTGCGTATGGACGTGCCTGCGTATGTGCGTGCGTGCATGTGCGGGGCGGGCGGTGCGTGGTGTGTGTGTATGTGTGCGGGGGTGTGTGCCTGCATGCGTGTGTGCGAGCGGGGGCGGGCGTGCGCTGTGCGCGGGTGTGAGGGCGTGTGCGGCCGGCCGGCCGGCCGGGCGTGTGTGGGTGTGGGTGGGGGCATGTGTGTGCGTGCGTGCGTGCGGCCGTGCGCTCGGGCGTGCGCGGGTGTGTGCGTGGGAGCAAGAGTGCGTGCGTGCGGGCAGCCGGGCATGGGGTGTGGGTGGGTGGGGGTGCGTGCGGGCGTGCGTAGGCGGGCAGGCGGGCGTGCGTGGGTGTGTGTGGGTGTGTAGATGTGGGTGGGGGCGTGCATGTGTGCGTGCGTGCGTTTGTGCGTGCGTCTGTGGGCGTGCGTGCGTGCGTGCGTGGGAGGGCGTATGCGTGTGCGCGTAGGCGAGCGGGCGTGTGTGTGTGGCTGAATAGATAAATAAATAGATAAATGGATAAATAGTTAACTAGATAGATACTTATCTAAATAAATTGATAAATCGTTAAATAGTTATATAGATATATAGATATAGATAAATAGAAAATTAGTTAAATAGATAAATAGGCAAATAGTTAAATGGATAAATACATACATAGTTAGTTAAATATATAAATAAATAAATAAATAAATAGATAAATAGATAAATAGGTAAATAGATAAATAGATAAATAGTTAAATAGATAAATAGTTAAATAACTAAATAGATAAATAGATAGATATATAAATAGATAAATAGTTAAATAACTAAATAGATAAAGAGTTAAATAGTGCGTGGGTGCAAGAGTGCATGCGTGCGTGTGCGTGCGTGCGGACGAGCGAGCGTGCCTGTGGGGTCGTGTGTGTGTGTGTGCCAGGCGTGTGTGCATGGGTGGGCGGGCGGGCGGGCAAAAGGGCGTGCATTGGTGTGTGTGCGTGCGTGCGTGCGTGTGTGCGAGCGTAAGCGGGCGGGCGGGCGCGCGCGCGTGTGTGTGTGTGGGTGTGAGGGTGGGGGCGTGCGTGTAGGACTGCATGCGTGCGTGCATGTGCGTGCGGGGAGTGCGAGCGTGCGTGGGTGTGTGTGCGGGCGGGTGGGCGTGCGTGCGTGTGGACGTGCAATTATTTAATAGATATATAACTAGATAAATTGATAAATCGTTAAATAGGTAAATAGATATATAGATATAGATAAATAGATAAATAGTTTAATAGATAAATAGACAAATAGTTAAATGGATAAATACATAAATAGTTAAATATATAAATAAATAAACAAATAAATAGATATATAGATAAATGGGTTAATAGATAAATAGTTAAATAGATAAATAGTTAAATAGATAAATAGTTAAATAACCAAATAGATAAATCGTTAAAAAGATACATATATAAATAGATAAATAGTTAAATAACTAAATAGATAAATAGTTAAATAGTGCGTGGGTGCGGTTGTGTGTGTGTGCACGTGTGCTGGGCGTGCGTGCGTGCGTGTGTGGGTGTGTGGGTGGGTGTGTGTGCTTGTGGGGGTGTGTGTGTGTGTCTGTGTGTGTGTGTGTGTGGGCGTGGGCATGGGCGTGTGTGTGTGTGTGTGTGTGTGTGTGTGTGTGTGTGTGTGTGTGTCAGTGTGTGCGGGCGTGCGAGCGGGCGACCGGGCGGCCGGGAGGGTGTGTGGGAAGGGGGCGTGCGTGGGTGTGTGTGTGTGCGTGTGTGTGGGGGGGGGTACGTGCGTGTGTGCGTGCGTGCGTGTGTGTGGACGTGCAGGCGGGCGGGCGGGTGTGCGTGTGTGCGTGGGAGCAAGAGTGCGTGCGTGCGGGGCGGGCCGAGCATGGGTGTGTGTGGGTGTGTGGGTGGGGGTGCGTGTGGGCGTGCGTGCATGTGCGTGCGTGCGGGCGGGCTGGCGGGCGTGCGTGGGTGTGTGTGGGTGTGTGGATGTGGGTGGGGGCGTGTGTGCGTGCGTCTGTGGGCGTGTGTGCGCGCGGGCGTGTGTGGCTGAATAGATAAATAAATAAATAGATAAATGAATAAATAGTTAACTAGATAAATAGTTATCTAAATAAATAGATAAATCGTTAAATAGGTAAATAGATATATAGATATATAGATAAATACACAAATAGTTAAATGGATAAATAGATAAATAGTTAAATAAATAAATAAATAAATAAATAAATAAATAAATAAATAGATAAATAGTTAAATAGATAAATAGTTAAATAGATAATTAGTAAAATAGATAAATAGATAAATAGATAAATAGTTAAATAACTAAATAAATAAATAAATAGTTAAATAGATACATATATAAATAGATAAATAGTTAAATACCTAAATAGATAAATAGTTAAATAGTGTGTGGGTGCAAGAGTGCATGCGTGCGTGTGCGTGAGTGATTGTGTGTGTGTGGGTGTGTGGGTAGGCGTGCATGTGGGCATGCGAGCGTGCGTGTATGTGTGCGTGTGTGCGGGGCGTACGAGCGGGTGTGTGTGTGTGTGTGTGTGGGTGTGTGGGGGCGTGCGTGCGTGCGTGCATGTGCGTGCGGGAGTGCGACCGTGCATGGGGTGTGTGTGTGTGTGTGCGGACGTGTGGGCGTGCGTGTGTGCGTGCGTGTGTTAGTGTGGACGTGCAGGCAGGCGGGCGGGTGTGCGTGGCGTGTGCGGGCGGGCGGCCGGGCGGCCAGGCTACCGAGCGTGGGTGTGTGTGGCTGTGAGGGTGGGGGCGTGTGGGGGCGTGCGTATGGACGTGCCTGCGTATGTGCGTGCGTGCATGTGCGGGCGGGCGGTGCGTGTGTGTGTATGTGTGCGGGGGTGTGTGCCTGCATGCGTGTGTGCGAGCGGGGGGCGGGCGTGCGCGTGCGCGGGTGTGAGGGCGTGTGCGGCCGGCCGGCCGGCCGGGCGTGTGTGGGTGTGGGTGGGGGCATGTGTGTGCGTGCGTGCGTGCGGCCGTGCGCTCGGGCGTGCGCGGGTGTGTGCGAGGGAGCAAGAGTGCGTGCGTGCGGGCAGCCGGGCATGGGTGTGTGTGGGTGGGGATGCGTGCGGGCGTGCGTAGGCGGGCAGGCGGGCGTGCGTGGGTGTGTGTGGGTGTGTAGATGTGGGTGGGGGCGTGCATGTGTGCGTGCGTGCGTTTGTGCGTGCGTCTGTGGGCGTGCGTGCGTGCGTGCGTGGGAGGGCGTATGCGTGTGCGCGTAGGCGAGCGGGCGGGCGTGTGTGGCTGAATAGATAAATAAATAGATAAATGGATAAATAGTTAACTAGATAGATACTTATCTAAATAAATTGATAAATCGTTAAATAGTTATATAGATATATAGATATAGATAAATAGAAAATTAGTTAAATAGATAAATAGGCAAATAGTTAAATGGATAAATACATACATAGTTAGTTAAATATATAAATAAATAAATAAAATATAAATAAATAAATAAATAAATAGATAAATAGATAAATAGGTAAATAGATAAATAGATAAATAGTTAAATAGATAAATAGTTAAATAACTAAATAGATAAATAGATAGATATATAAATAGATAAATAGTTAAATAACTAAATAGATAAATAGTTAAATAGTGCGTGGGTGCAAGAGTGCATGCGTGCGTGCGGACGAGCGAGCGTGCCTGTGGGGTCGTGTGTGTGTGCCAGGCGTGTGTGCATGGGTGGGCGGGCGGGCAAAAGGGCGTGCATTGGTGTGTGTGCGTGCGTGCGTGCGTGCGTGCGCGTGCGGGTGCGGGTGCGGGTGCGGGTGCGGGCGTGCGTGGTGCGTGCGTGCGTGCGTGTGTGTGTGTGTGTGTGTGGTGGCGTGTGTGGGTGGGGGTGGGGGCGTGCATATGGGCGTGCGTGTGTGCACGTGCGGACGTGTGTGCGTGGGTGGGCAGGGCGTGTGTGCGGGCGAGTGGGCGTGCGTGCGTGCACGTGCGGACGTGTGTGCGTGGGTGGGCAGGGCGTGTGTGCGGGCGAGTGGGCGTGCGTGCGTGCGTTCGTGTGTGTGCGGGAGAGTGGGCTTGTGTGTGGGCGGGCGGGCGTGGGTGTGTGGGTCTGGGTGTGGTGGGTGTGTGTGTGCACGTGTGTTGGGCGTGCGTGCGTGCAGGTGTGTGTGTGTGTGGGTGTGTGTGCGTGTTGGCGTGGGCATGGGCGTGTGTGGGCGTGTGTGGGGCGGGCGGTGCGTGTGTGTGTATGTGTGCGGGGGTGTGTGCCTGCGTGCGTGTGCGTGCGGGCGTGTGTGTGTGTGGGTGTGTGGGCGTGTGTGTGTGCGGGCGAGTAGGGGTGTGTGCGTGGGCGTGTGTGTCGGTGTGTTTGGGTGTGCGTGCTGGCGGGAGGGTGTGTGTGTGTGGGCATGGGCGTGTGTGTGTGGGCGGTGTGGTTGTGGTTGGGCGTGCGGGCAGACGGGCGTGCATGGGTGTGTGTGGGTGTGTGGTTGTGGGCGTGTGGTGGCGTGTGTGGGTGGGGGTGGGTGGGGGCGTGCATGTGGGCGTGCATGTGTGCACGTGCGGACGTGTGTGCGTGGGTGGGCAGGGCGTGTGTGCGGGCGAGTGGGCGTGCGTGCGTGCGTTCGTGTGTGTGCGGGAGAGTGGGCTTGTGTGCGGGCGGGCGTGCGTGGGTGTGTGGGTCTGGGTGTGGTGGGTGTGTGTGTGCACGTGTGTTGGGCGTGCGTGCGTGCAGGTGTGTGTGTGTGGGTGTGTGTGCGTGTTGGCGTGGGCATGGGCGTGTGTGTGTGGGCGTGTGTGGGCGGGCGGTGCGTGTGTGTGTATGTGTGCGGGGGTGTGTGCCTGCGTGCGTGTGTGCGAGCGTAAGCGGGCGGGCGGGCGGGAGTGCGTGCAAGCGAGCAGACAGCTGGGCGTGGGTGTGTGTGTCGGTGTGTGGGTGTGGGCGTGCATGTGGGCATGCGAGCGTGCGTGCGTGCGTGCGGGCGTGCAGGTGCATGCGGGCGTGTGAGCGTGTGTGTGTGTGTGTGCGCGGGCGTGTGTGCACGCGGGCGTGTGTGCATACGTGCGTGGGCGGGCGTGCGTGGGCGGGCGGGCGAATGACGTCCTACCGTCTCTCAATGGTGGAGCGTCCTCTCTCAAGCACCTCAACAAACTGTTGTCAACCTAGACAAACGCAAGGTTACAGTGAGCAAGAAGCTGAGGATGGTGGACACAGGAATAGCGAAAATATCTAAAATGACAACACTCAATTTGCCAGTGACATACCTCGGAGCAACGTTGAACCAGGGGATTACCAGGCCCCAACACATTGCACAAAGCTCGTACAACAATGGGGACAGACTAAGCTCCTGGAAAATGAAAATTCTGAGTCAGAGCGGAAGGGTGGTCCTAATTAAGCATACACCTTTAGCAATTCCACTTCATCATATGGCAACAACAAACATCCCAATCAAAATCATCAAGATACTAAATAAGCTTATGGCCAATTTTTTCTGGGAAAATAATCAACACAAGAACCATTACAGATATTCAGGGTTCCATAAACCTAAAAAATGGGTGGACTTTCAAGCAAAAGGAATCATTATGGGCCAAGTTCATGCACAACAGATATCCTAGGGCAGAAAATATGACATCAAAACCTAATGACTCTCTTGTTTGGAAACAATTGTGCAAAAAAGACAGAAAGGTCAATTACCTAATACTGCAAAAGGGAGGAAAGTTGCTATGGAAACCATCTCCAGATGGACTCTTCACCCTAACCAATGCCTACCACCAAATCCGCAAAGACCACCCCTCCACTTTTAGCCTAAAAAACATCTGGACTCCAAACCTGACCCGATTCAACATTCAATTAGCCTCTAGATGCCATTTCTGCCGGTCAGCAGAAGAAACAATAGCCATGTGCAATTTTTTTTTACCAATTTGGAAATACTTTTCTGATATTTTGCAGGTAAATACACCACAAGAACGGAACATTTGACAAATTCTATTCAAATGGTGGCTAGGCGAGGACAGAAACACAACCACAGGCTCTCTACGGCAAATAGTCCCAAGCATAATTTTGTGGCACACATGGAAACCTTACAACAACATTATATGGGGCAACAGACCATTGACCATTCACAACTGAGCAAACAACAAGGGACATCAAAAAATACATCTGCGAATGGTGCACAGTTCAGGCAAACAAAAAATACATACAATTCGATAAAGATCTCCATTCAGAGAGACTGATGCCCCTAATCCAAGATAAAAAAAAAACAAAGAAATCAGGAAGATGGCACATTACCTCTTTTGCAACATACTGCATCAATGTTGATGTGGCCTTCGGATGCAAAGCGCGGAGGGGGGGGGGGGGGGGCAGTTCTACGAGACAGGCACGGGAACATGATGGAAGTTTTGTCCTTCCCCAATCGGGCAAACTCACCACTGGAAGCGGAAATTCAGTCCACCAAGACCTCAACACACAATAATAAACAAGGGTTATGTCGGATTCGAAACACAGACTGACTCGGAAATAATAATACAAGCAACACAGTGACGAAAGAAGTTACCTGGTAGGCTTGCTAGCGAAATCGACATCATCTCAGAACTGCAACACAAATTTCATTTACACATTATTCATACCTTCAGAAATTACACACCATCGACACTAAAACCTTCCATCAAATGTTAACTCGGCTTACCAGAATGATCTTCATGAAACAATCTTCTTCCGAGACGCGGGCTGAACGGGTATCTCTATATCACGGCCTGGGGTTCAATCAACGAATTTATAACATGGACAAAACTTCTTTTGGACAGAATAAATTAATATATTAATACATAAATAGATACATAGATTAATAGATTGATATATTAATCTAAAAGTGATGGTAAATGAGCCTGCCTTATTTTAGTTAAAAACAATAAATTACAAGTTATTAGGAAATGTCAGACATGAAAATGAAAAGCACATTATACACCTCGGTCTCATAAGCCTACTCCTACATCCAGCTTCCCATTGTGGCGCACTACCAAGGTAGTCAAAGTCGAGCGCTTCAGCGCTTAAGCGCACCAGGCGCAGCGCAGTAGAGGTCCAGCGCTTGAAAGATGACCAGGCGCACTCTCCTGTCTCAGGCGCAGCTTAGGCGCATAAAGCGCAGAAGCGCCGAAGCGAGAAAAGCGCACGCTTTAGTCGCCTGGGCTTGGAAAGGTTTATTAGCCTATTTTTTTTTTTGTTTGATCCTATTATAAATAATAAGCCCATACTAATAATAAGATTTAGCCCGTCCAAATAATAGGTAAACACAACTTAAACCAATATTAAACCCTTCATAGTCGTGGGAAAAGTCTTGCGCAACATGCTTAGCGCTGAAAAACATTCAGTGAACCCACAGAAGCCAGAAAATCCATAAGGTGTCTTCTTCATCATAAACTTCACATGCTCTTTCTTCTTTTTGAGCTTGTAGTTTTCATTTATTTTGTCATCTTCTTTGTGATCCTTTCATTTTGTTCTTTCAGTCTATCTTCTTTCTTTACTTTTATTAGTTCCAGTCATTTATGCCTACTTTAAGGTTCTTTTTGCTTCTAATATATGCTATACAACTCAACATAATATGTGTACCTGACCTACCAGTTTTCATGTGAACAACATATTATTTCATCTTATTATACAGTCTATAACTGTATATCTTCCTAGTATCATTTCATATTTTAACTGTATAAAAACTTCATATAATATAACTCAGTCAATAGTTTCACACACTACATGATTTATGCTATTCCTAGTGCTAAAATTGAAAAATTAACAAAGACAGACCCAACTCAGTGTTTTGTTTTTGTGAATCATGACATTATTTTGGTGAATCATGACTTTATTTTTTAGAAACATGACTTTTTGATGCATTTAGTTCAATATATGGTGTTGAATATGTCATATTGGATCACTCTAGAATAGTATACATAATATTTTCTAAATAGTGCGCTTCACCCGAGTAAGGCGAGCGCTTTTTTGCGCCTTGCGCCTCAGGCGATAGAAGTACTCTAGCGCCTTAAGTGCGCCTCGCGAATTTGACTACCTTGCGCACTGCAACTAAAAAAAACAATTATAAGTTCTTATGCAATTATTATTAACCTTATGATAAAAAACGAGTTTGAAGGAAGAAACTCTGAAACTGGTTGTAAATGAGTCTGCCTTATTTTAGTTATAAACAATAAATTACAGGTTATTATGAAATGTCATAGAAATGAAAATGAAAAGCACATTACACACCTCAATCTCATAAGCCTACTCCTACATCCAGCTTCCCATTGCTCATCATACGCACACTCCCATTTGGAAATTAATAATTTATTACATAATTGATCATAAACATAACTTAAGGATTCCTTTTTTCTGGTATGTAGAATAACCTAAATGAATCTAGATCATCGGTCAAAACATAATCACAAGTTACAGAAAATTATTCACCTTAAACCCACAAAACCACACCTAATTTTTGAATGAGAGATATACATAATTAACAACAAAGTCTGTTATCAATTATAATAAAATAAAAACTAAAACCACAACACACACCTAAATCCGACAAGTCCACTCTTAAATAGACCTTCACATCGCTCATCATTCGCGTTCAAGACCTATACAAACAAAGCACAACCTAAATAATTTGAAACACATGCCTAAAACATCAAACTTACGCTGCCAAAATATCCCACACAATGAACTTAACAAACATATTCCAATAAAAACTGGTGTCAAACTCTTCGATCACTAGAACATTCATAATCACTAAAGTTTGTGTTGCTTAATGGATTATCTTGTTTGAAGAATGAAAACTGTATTGACGCTACAACTTTTTAAGGCTCCTTTTACTAACTCAAATAGACCATATAATTGAGATTAATGATTGTTAAAAATAAAATTAAAGCACAACACTCACCTTACTCCGATAAACCCATTCTTAAAACCACCTTCATAGTGCCCCATCTGATTCCTCCGTGACCTATGTAAACCAACACAATCCGAATTATTTTTAAATACAATAAAATAATAAAACTTATGCTGCGAAAATAACACATACAATAAACCAAACAAACATTGGTACATAAATCTTGTTTCTAACAGTTTTGACGCTACACAATCCTTAATGACACACAGTTTATGTAGGCTTAGGAACAACATTTTTAGGCTCTTTTTACTCACTCAAGTCGACCTACCACCAAATATTAATTTAATGTTTGATCCCATTTCAAAAAAGTCAAAGAAATTATTTATAATTAACCCTCCCAACTCCCAAGACTAGCCCATCCTTGCTCATTCATATTGGGCGCTTAAACTTAATTGATTACCAAGTTCAAAAATCAAAGGCCACCGAATTTCATGCCACACAAAATACATAACCCACACAAATTTGTGATTACTGATTATATAAAAAAATGTTGACTTGGGGACGACCTTTTCAGGATATTTTTACTAACTCAACTAAACGTATCACCAAATATTAATTTAATGTTTGATCCCGTTTTAAAGAAGTCGAAGCAATTTTTTATAGTTGAGCCTCCCTCATTATAGTTAAAACCTTATCATCAAACCACCTAACTGAAAATAGCACACCTAATTTTTGGATGAGAAAAATACATAACTAATGCTAACAATCAATGTGGTCATTTATGATGCAATTGAAATCATAAAGTACAACACTCACCTTAGACCAATAAGACAACTCATAAATCCATCTGCCATGTGCCCACTATAACCTGCGTATACCAAAGCACAACCCAAAATAATATTAAACACACTCCCAAAGAATCAAACTTGCGCTGCGAAAAATAAACCAATAATAAGCTTAACAAACATTTGTAGATAAAATGACTTCTAGGTCTCCCGAAACTAGCCCATCCTTATTTATATTGTGCGCCTAAACCTAACTGATTACCCCGTTAAAAATTCGAAAACATAATTGATTAACTTGATTGAACATTACAAACTGAAAAAAGGACCTCTAATTTTTAAACACACTAAAATAATTAAACTTACGCTGCGAAAATAAAACATACAATAGACTTCGTAAACATTTGTATATAAAAACTGGTTTCTAAATATTTTGACACTACGCATGTCTTAATCACTCACAGTTCATGTAGGCTTCGGAACAACTATTCAGCCTCTTTTTACTTACTCAAATAGGCCTATCACTAAATAGTACTTCCATGTCTGATTCCCTTTTAAAAAAGTCAAAGCAATTATTTATAATTAATCCTCCCTCATTAGAGTTATAACCTTATAACGAAACCACCTCTAACTGAGGATAGCACACCTAATTTTTAATGAGAAAAGTACATAACTAATGCTAAGAATAAGTCTGATTAATTATGATACAAATAAAAATATAAAGCACAACACTCACCTTAGATAAATAAGACAACTCTTAAATCCATCCGCACTGTTCTCATAATACGAATCCGTAACCTATATAAACCAAAGCATAACTCAAAACTAATATGAAACGTACTCCCAAATAATCAAACTTACGCTGCGAAATATAAACCCATAATAAGCTTATCAAGCATATGTAGATAACATGGGTTCAGGATCTCCGGACACTAGCCCATCCTAACTTATTTATATTGCGCGATTTAACTTGATAGATAACCCCGTTAAAAAATTGGACATATAATTTCGTGCTACACAAAATACATAACCCAAAAAAAAATTGTGATTAATGATTATAAAACTAAAAATGAAAGCACAACACTCACCTTAATCCCATAAACCAATTCTTTAAACCACCTACATAGTGCTCATCAGATTCCTCCGTGACCTATGTAAACCAAAACAAAATCAGAATTAGTTTTAAACACATTAAAATACCAAAATTTTGCTGCGGAAAATAAAGCATACAATAAACTTAACAAACATTTGTGAACAGAAATTGGATTCTAACTGTATTGACGCTACAAAATGCTTACTCACTCAGTTTATACAGGCTAGGGAACAACTTTTTAGGGCTCCTTTTACTAACTCAAATAGACCTTATAATTGAGATTAATGATTGTTAAAAATAAAATTAAAGCACAACACTCACCTTACTCCGATAAACCCATTCCTAAAACCACCTTCATGGTGCCCCATCTGATTCCTCCGTGACCTATGTAAACCAACACAATCCGAATTAATTTTAAATACAATAAAATAATCAAACTTACGCTGCAAATATGACACATACAATAAACTAAACAAACATTGGTATATAAATCTTGTTTCTAACAGTTTTGACGCTACGCAATCCTTAATGACACACAGTTTATGTAGGCTTGGGAACAACATTTTTAGGCTCTTTTTACTCACTCAAGTAGACCACCACCAAATATAAATTTAATGTTTGATCCCATTTCAAAAAAGTCAAAGAAATTATTTATAATTAAGCCTCCCAACTCCCAAGACTAGCCCATCCTTACTCATTCATATTGGGCGCTTAAACTTAATTGATTACCAAGTTCAAAAATCAAAGTCCACCGAATTTCATACTACACGAAATGCATAACCCACATAAATTTGTGATTACTGATCATAAAAAAAATGTTGACTTCGGGACAACCTTTTCAGGATATTTTTACTAACTCAACTAAACGTATCACCAAATATTAATTTAATGTTTGATCCCGTTTTAAAGAAGTCAAAGCAATTTTTTATAGTTGAGCCTCCCTCATTATAGTTAAAACCTTAGCATCACACCACCTAACTGAAAATAGCACAACTAATTTTTTGATGAGAAAAATACATATCAATGCTAACAATCAATCTGATCATTTATGATACAAATAAAAACGTAAAGTACAACACTCACCTTAGCCCAATAAGACAACTCATAGATCCATCTGCCCTGTGCTCATTATACCCCTACGTAACCTCTGTAAACCAAAGCACAACCCAAATCAATATTAACACACTCCCAAATAATCAAACTTGCGCTGCGAAAATAAAAAATCCAATAAATTACGGTGGGCTGGTGGCACATTGGATGGGGTGCGGTGGACTGGTGGGGCAGGAGGCAGGGCTGGGGTGTGGTGCGGGGGCAGGAGAGGCGGTCGTTGGGGGTGGAAAGACTGCGGAGTGGATTGGGAACTAGGGGTATTGATATTGGCGTGGCGGCCGTGGTCAGTGGCGGGATGTCAATATTGCGTTGGTCACTGGGGTCGAGTTGCTCACCGAGATCAGGGTGGTCTGGTGGCGTTTTTCACTATAGTCGGGATGTCACAAGAACTGGGACACCAAGTGTTGGTAACTGTGGCATTGGTAACTGGGGTATCTAGTCACTGTGTAATCAGTCACCGGGAATATAGTCACTTTGACATAGGTCACTGATATGCATTGGTCAATTAGGTCACCGTGACACATTGGTCACTGTAGCGGGGGTGCTGGGCTTAGTAGGGATAAAATAGTGTGTTCAGCCTTTAACTGAAGATATCACACCTAATTTTATGATGCAAAGGTACATAACTTTGGCTAGCGATAAGTTTGTGACTAATTATGATAGAATAAATATGTAAACCACAACACTCACCTTTATCCAATAAGACAACTCTTAAATTCATCTGCCCTGTGCTCATCGCACACATCCACAACCTATAAACCAACGCATAACCCACAATAATATTAAACACAATCCCAAATAATCAAACTTACACTGCAAAAATTAAACCAATGATAAGCTTAACAGGCATTTTTAGATAAAATGGATTCAAGATCACCCAACATTAGCCCGTCCTTATTTATATTGGGCGCTTAAACCTTATTGATTACCCCATTTAACAATCGAAAACATAATTGATCATCTTGATCAAACATTGAAAACTGAAAAAAGGACACCCAATTTGGTGACCTATGTAAACCAAAACACAATCGGAATTAATTTCAAACACACTAAAATAATAAAACTTGCGCTCCGAAAATAAAACATACAATAGACTTGGTTAACATTTGTATAGAAAACTGGTTTCTAACTATTTTGACACTACGCAGTTATTCAGGCTCTTTTTAATTACTCAAATAGGCCTATCACAAAATAGTACTACATTGTTTGATCCCCTTTTAAAAAAGTCAAAGCAATGATTTATAATTAACCCTCCCTCATTAGAGTTATAACCTTATAATGAAACCACCTCTGACTGACAATAACACACCTAATTTTGTAATGAGATAAGTACATAACTAATGCTAACAATAAGTCTGATCAATTATGATACAAATAAAAATATAAAGCACAACACTCACCTTAGATAAATAAGACAACTCTTAACCCTATGCTCATAATACGAATCGGTAACCTATATAAACCAAAGCATAACCCAAAATAATATTAAACGCACTCCCAAAAAACCAAACTTACGCTGCAAAAAATAAACCCATAATAAGCTTATCAAGCATTTGTAGATAAAACCAATTTGTGTTTAATGATTATGAAAAAAATTAAAGCCTAACACACACCTTAATCCGATAAACCCAATTAAAGCCTAACAAACACCTTAATCCGATAAACCCAGTTCTAAAGGTGAGGCTGAGGGTGGTGGCTCCCAAGGAAGGTGGCTGGGTCCAAATAATAGATAATAGAAAATAGATAAATAAATATATAGATATATAGATATATAGATATATAGATATATAGATATATAGATAAACAGATAAACAGATAATAGATAATAGATAATAGGTTAATAGAATAATAGATTAATAGATAATACATAAAAAGATAAATAGATAAATAGATAAATAGATAAATAGAGAAAAAGATAAAGAGTTAAATAGTTAAATACATAAATAGAAATAGATAAATACATAAATAGATAAATAGTTAAATAGTTAAATAGATAATAGATAATAGATAATAGATAGTAGATAATAGATAAGAGATAATGGATGATAGATGATAGATGATAGATGATAGATGATAGATAGTAGATTAATAGATAATAGATTAATAGATTAATAGATAATACATAAAAAGATAAATAGATAAATAGATAAACCAATTCTTTAAACCACCGACATAGTGCCCATCAGATTCCTCCGTGTCCTATCACCTATGTAATCCAAAAAAAAAAAAAATCGAATTAATTATAAACACACTAAAATTTTCAAAATTACGCAATGAAAATAAAACATACAATAAACTTAACAAGCATTGTATTTAGAATGCTGCCGCCGGGGCAACCGGCAGTGCACCGTCTGCTGCCGCCGGGGAGGCATTTGTTTCATCGGCCGTCAGGGTTGTGGTCACAAACAAGGCAGTTGACTACCGGCAAAATTATAGTTCACTGGCCGCCATTGGCAACAGTGACAGGCGGTGGTCACTAGCTGGTGAGGTCACTGGTCGGCAAGTCACTATGGTGGGGCAGGAGTGGAGCTGGATTGGACTGCTGGGGCAGCAGCGGGGTTGATTGGGCACTAGGAGTATTGGCGTGGCGGCCATGCTCATTGGCGGGATGTCAACATTTGGTTGGTCACTGGGTTCGGGTTGCTCACTGAGATCAGGGTGGTTTGGTGGCGATTGTCACTATAGTCGGGATGTCACAAGAACGGGGACACCAAGTGTTGGTAACTGTGGCATTGGTAACTGCGGTATCTAGTCACACTAAAATTTCAAAATTACGCTATGAAAATAAAACATACAAATATACAATAAACTTAACAAACACTGTATTTAGAAACTGGATTCTAACTGTTTTGATGCTACAAAATGCTTAATCACTCAGTTTATGCAGGCTAGGGAACAACTTTTTCAGGCTCCTTTTGCTAACTCAAATAGACCTTATAATTGAGACTAATGATTGTTAAAATAAAATTAAAGCACGACGCTCACCTTAATCCGATAAACTCATTCCTAAAACCACCTTCATAGTGCCCCCATCATATGCCTCCGTGACCTATGTAAACAAAAACACAATCGGAAATAATTCTAAACACACCAAAATAATCCAACTTATGCTGCGAAAATAAACTAAACAAACATTCGTATATAAACCTGGTTCACACACAGTTTATGTAGGCTTGGGAACCACTTTTTCGGGTTCTTTTTACTAACTCAAATACACCTATCACCGAATTTTAATTTAATTTTTGATCCCCTTATAAAAAATTCAAAGCAATTAGTTATAATTGAGCCTCCCTCATCATATTTATAACTTTATCATTAAACCACCTTTAACTGAAAACAGCACACCTCAGTTTGTGATGAGAAAAGCACATAACTAATGCTAACGATAAGTCTGTGATCAATTATGATACAAATAAAAACTGAAAAGCACAACACTCACTTTAGTCCAATAAGACAACTCTTAAATCAATCTGCCGTGCGCTTATCATACGCATCCATAACCTATGTAAACCAAAGCAATGAAAGCATAACCCAAAATAATATTAAACACAGTCCCAAATAATCAAGTTAACGCTGCAAAAAATAAACAACTAGTAAGCTTTACAAGCATTTGTAGACAAAATGCCTTCAAAATCACCCGAATCTGGCCCATCCTTACTCATTCACATTGAGCGCTTAAACTTTAGTGATTACCAAGTTCAACAAATGAAAACATAATTGATTATCTTGTTTGAATATTGAAAACTGAAATAGGACAACTAATTTCGTGCTACACGAAATACATAACCCACAAAAAATTGTGTTTGATGATTATAAAAAGTTTAAAGCACAACACTGACCTTAATCCGATAAATGCATTCTTAAAACCGCCTTCATAGTGCCCATCATATGCTTCCGAGACCTATGTAAACCAAAACACAATTGGAAATAATAGTACACACAATAAAAGAATCAAACTTACACTGAGAAAAGAAAACATACAATAATCTTAACAAATAGTTCTTTAAAACTGGTTCCAAACTGTTTTGACGCTACGCTATTCTTAATCACTCATGGTTTAAATAATAACAAATAGACCTATCACCAAATATTAATCTAATGTTTGATCCCCATTTAAAAAAGTCAAAACAATTAGTTATAATTGATCCTCCCTTAGTATAGTTATAACCTTACCATTCCTTTATTTCTTCTTTCTCCTCATGTCGGTCTCTTGGTGTTGATGGACGGTCGGAAATCTTCAGATCTGAAGACGACGAGGCGAGCAACGAAGAGCGACGGTGCTGCGAGAGACTGAGGCGAGGTAGCAACGGCGACGTTGAGTAGATCGTCAGCGGCGAACTCGCGGCCACGGGCGGGGTGCGGTTGGAACTTAGGGTTGGAAGCTGTGGGCTGGGGGGCAACTGGAATGAGCTGGGGGTTGAGGGCCCAGATCTGGGTTCTGAGGGTGAGGCTGTGGGATGGTGGCTGGGATCTGTGAGGCTGGGGTCCGGGGTAGGCTGAGCGAGCGGAGTCTAGTGTGAATGAGAGTGGCTAGGGTGGGCTGGTGGCGCATGGGATGGGGTAGGGTGGACTGGTGGGGCAGGAGGCGGGGCTGGGGTGTGGTGCGGGGACAGGAGAGGAGGTCGTTGGGGGTTGCAAGACTGCGGAGGAGCAGGGGCCAGGTTGCCAGGTTGTGGATTGCTACCGGTAGTGCACCGCTTGCTGCTGCCGGGGCTGCATTCGTTTCATCGTCCGTCAGGGTTGTGGTCACAAACAAGGCAGTTGAGTACCGGAATAGACCTTATAATTGAGATTAATGATTGTTAAAATAAAATTAAAGCACAACACTCACCTTAATCCGATAAACCCATTCTTAAAACCACCTTCATAGTGCCCCATCTGATTCCTCCGTGACCTATGTAAACCAACACAATCCGAATTAATTTTAAATACAATAAAATGATCAAACTTACGCTGCGAAAATAACACATACAATAAAGTGATAAACTAAACAAACATTGGTATATAAATCTTGTTTCTAACAGTTTTCACGCTACACAATCCTTAATGACACACAGTTTATGTAGGCTAGGGAACAACATTTTTAGGCTCTTTTTACTCACTCAAATAGACCTATCACCAAATATTTATTTAATGTTGATCCCATTTCAAAAAAGTCCAAAGAAATTATTTATAATCAAGCCTCCTGAGACTAGCTCATCCTTACCCATTCATATTGGGCGCTAAAACTTAATTGTTTACCAAGTTCAAAAATCAAAGGCCACCGAATTTCATGCTACACGAAATACATAACCCACATAAATTTGTGATTATTGTATAAATAAAATGTTGACTTGGGGACGACCTTTTCAGGATAATTTTACTAACTCAAATAAACGTATAACCAAATATCAATTTAATGGTCGATCCCGTTTTATTTGACCCTCCCTCATTATAGTTATAACATTATCATCAAACCACCTCTAATACATAACTAATGCTAACAATCAATCTGATCATTTATGATACAAATAAAAACGTAAAGTACAACCCTCACCTTAGACCAATAAGACAACACAGAAATCCATCTGCCCTGTGCTCATTATAAGCATACGTAACCTGCGAAACCAAAGCATAAAACAAAATAATATTAAACACACTCCCAAATAATCCAAATAATCAAACTTGCACTGCGAAAAATAAACCAATAACAAACATTTTTAGATAAAATGGATTCAAGATCACCCGACATTAGCCCGTCCTTATTTATATTGGGCGCTTAAACCTTATTGATTACCCCGTTTAACAATCGAAAACATAATTGATTATCTTGATCGAACATTGAAAACTGAAAAAAGGACACCCAATTTGGTGACCTATGTAAACCATAACACAATCGGAATTAATTTCAATCAAACTAAAATAATAAAACTTACACTGTGAAAATAAAACATACAATAGACTTGGTTAACATTTGTATAGAAAATTGGTTTCTAACTATTTTGACACTACACAGTTCTTAATCACACCCAGTTTATGTAGGCTTGGGAACAAGTTATTCAGGCTCTTTTTACTTGCTCAAATAGGCCTATCACCAAATAGTACTTCAATGTTCGATCCCGTTTCAAAAAAGTCAAAGCAATTATTTATAATTAATCCTGCGTCATTAGAGTTATAACCTTAAAATGAAACCACCTCTGACAGAGAATGACACACCTAATTTTGTATTGAGAAAAGTACATAACTAATGCTAGCAATAAGTCTGATCAATTATGATACAAATAAAAATATAAAGCACAACACTCACCTTAGATAAATAACACAACTCTTAACCCTGTGCTCATAATACAAATCTGTGACCTATATAAACCAAAGCATATCCCAAAAAAATATTAAACGCACTCCCAAAAAATCAAACTTACGCTGCGAAAAATAAACCCATAATAAGCTTATCAAGCATTTGTAGATAAAACCAATTTGTGTTTAATGATTATGAAAAAAATTAAAGCCTAACACACACCTTAATCCGATAAACCCAGTTCTGAAGGTGAGGCTGGGGGTGGTGGCTCCTAGGGAAGCTGGTTGGGCCCAAATAATAAATAATAGATAATAGATAAATAGATAAATAGATAAATAGATAAATAAATATATAGATATATAGATATAAAGATATATAGATATATAGATAAATAGATGAATTTATAAATAGATAAATAGATAAATAGTTAAAAAGATAAATAGACAAATAGATAATAGATTAATAGATAACACATAAATAGATAAACAGATAAATAGATAAATAAATAAATAAATAAATAAATAAATAGATATATAGAGATATAGATATATAGATACATAGATACATAGATAAATATATAATTAGATAAATAGATAAATAGATAAATAGATAAATAGGTAAATAGATAAATAGATAATAGATAATAGATAATAGATTAATAGAATAATAGATTAATAGATAATACATAAATAGATATATAGATATATAGTGAAATAGTTAAATAGATAAATAGAAATAGATAAATACATAAATAGATAAATAGTTAAATAGTTAAATAGATAATAGATAATAGATAATAGATAGTAGATAATAGATAATAATGGATAATGGATAATAGATTATAGAATATAGATAAAAAAAATTGAAAGTAATAGAAGATAGAAGATAGAAGATAGAAGATAGAAAGATAGAAGATAGAAGATAGAGGATAGAAGATAGAAGATAGAAGATAGAAGATAGAAGATAGAAGATAGAAGATAATAGATAATAGATCATAGATGATAGATAATACATAAAAAGATAAATAGATAAACCAATTCTTTAAACCACCGACATAATGCCCATCAGATTCCTTGGTGACCTATGTAATCCAAAAAAAATCGAATTAATTTTAAACACACTAAAATTTCAAAGTTACGCTGCGAAAATAAAACATACAATAAACTTAACAAACACTTTTATTTAGAAACTGGATTCTAACTGTTTTGACGCTACAAAATGCTTAATCACTCAGTTTATGCAGGCTAGGGAACAACTTTTTCAGGCTCCTTTTGCAAACTCAAATAGACCTTATAATTGAGATTAATGATTGTTAAAATAAAATTAAAGCACAACACTCACCTTAATCCGATAAACCCATTCTTAAAACCACCTTCATAGTGCCCCATCTGATTCCTCCGTGACCTATGTAAACCAACACAATCCGAATTAATTTTAAATACAATAAAATGATCGAACTTACGCTCCGAAAATAACACCTACAATAAAGTGATAACTAAACAAACATTGGTATATAAATCTTGTTCCTAACAGTTTTCACGCTACACAATCCTTAATGACACACAGTTTATGTAGGCTAGGGAACACCATTTTTAGGCTCTTTTTACTCACTCAAATAGACCTATCACCAAATATTAATTTAATGTTGATCCCATTTCAAAAAAGTCAAAGAAATTATTTATAATTAAGCCTCCTGAGACTAGCTCATCCTTACTCATTCATATTGGGCGCTTAAACTTAATTGTTTACCAAGTTCAAAAATCAAAGGCCACCGAATTTCATGCTACACGAAATACATAACCCACATAAATTTGTGATTATTGTATAAATAAAATGTTGACTTGGGGACGACCTTTTCAGGATAATTTTACTAACTCAAATAAACGTATAACCAAATATCAATTTAATGGTCGATCCCGTTTTAGTTGACCCTCCCTCATTATAGTTATAACATTATCATCAAACCACCTCTAATACATAACTAATGCTAACAATCAATTTGATCATTTATGATACAAATAAAAACGTAAAGTACAACCCTCACCTTAGACCAATAAGACAACACAGAAATCCATCTGCCCTGTGCTCATTATAAGCATACGTAACCTGCGAAACCAAAGCATAAAACAAAATAATATTAAACACACTCCCAAATAATCAAACTTGCACTGCGAAAAATAAACCAATAACAAACATTTTTAGATAAAATGGATTCAAGATCACCCGACATTAGCCCGTCCTTATTTATATTGGGCGCTTAAACCTTATTGATTACCCCGTTTAACAATCGAAAACATAATTGATTATCTTGATCGAACATTGAAAACTGAAAAAAGGACACCCAATTTGGTGACCTATGTAAACCATAACACAATCGGAATTAATTTCAAACAAACTAAAATAATAAAACTTACACTGTGAAAATAAAACATACAATAGACTTGGTTAACATTTGTATAGAAAATTGGTTTCTAACTATTTTGACACTACACAGTTCTTAATCACACCCAGTTTATGTAGGCTTGGGAACAAGTTATTCAGGCTCTTTTTACTTACTCAAATAGGCCTATCACCAAATAGTACTTCAATGTTCGATCCCGTTTCAAAAAAGTCAAAGCAATTATTTATAATTAATCCTGCGTCATTAGAGTTATAACCTTAAAATGAAACCACCTCTGACAGAGAATGACACACCTAATTTTGTATTGAGAAAAGTACATAACTAATGCTAGCAATAAGTCTGATCAATTATGATACAAATAAAAATATAAAGCACAACACTCACCTTAGATAAATAACACAACTCTTAACCCTGTGCTCATAATACAAATCTGTGACCTATATAAACCAAAGCATATCCCAAAAAAATATTAAACGCACTCCCAAAAAATCAAACTTACGCTGCGAAAAATAAACCCATAATAAGCTTATCAAGCATTTGTAGATAAAACCAATTTGTGTTTAATGATTACGAAAAAAATTAAAGCCTAACACACACCTTAATCCGATAAACCCAGTTCTGAAGGTGAGGCTGGGGGTGGTGGCTCCTAGGGAAGCTGGTTGGGCCCAAATAATAAATAATAGATAATAGATAAATAGATAAATAAATATATAGATATATAGATATAAAGATATATAGATATATAGATAAATAGATGAATTTATAAATAGATAAATAGATAAATAATTAAAAAGATAAATAGATAAATAGATAATAGATTAATAGATAACACATAAATAGATAAACAGATAAATAGATAAATAGATAAATAGATAAATAGATAAATAGATATATAGAGATATAGATATATAGATACATAGATAAATATATAATTAGATAAATAGATAAATAGATAAATAGGTAAATAGATAAATGGATAATAGATAATAGATTAATAGAATAATAGATTAATAGATAATGCATAAATAGATATATAGATAAATAGTTAAATAGTTAAATAGATAAATAGAAATAGATAAATAGTTCAATAGTTAAATAGATAATAGATAATAGATAATAGATAGTAGATAATAGATAATAATGGATAATGGATAATAGATTATAGAATATAGATAAAAAAAATTGAAAGTAATAGATAATAGAAGATAGAAGATAGAAGATAGAAAGATAGAAGATAGAAGATAGAAGATAGAAGATAACACATAAATAGATAAACAGATAAATAGATAAATAGACAAATAGTTAAATAGTTAAATAGATAAATAGAAATAGATAAATAGATAAATAGTTAAATAGATAATAGATAGTAGATAGTAGATAGTAGATAATAGATAGTAGATAGTAGATAGTAGATAAATAGGTAAATAGTTAAATAGATAATAGATCACAGATAATAGATAATAGATATATAGATAAATAGATATATAGATCATTATCATCATATAAATAGATTTATAGATATATAGATATATTGATATATAGATATATAGATATATTGATAAATATATAAATATAAATAGATAAATGGATAATAGATAATAGATATATAAATATATAGTTAAGTAGATAAGTAGATAAGTAGATAAATAGATAAATAGATAAATAGATAAATAGATAAATAGATAATAGATAATAGATAATAGATAATAGATAATAGATAAGAGATAAGAGATAATAGATTAGAGATAAGAGATAATATATAATAGATAATAGATAATAGATAAGCGCCCACTCCTAATTCCAACTTCACACTCCTCGAACCTTTATCATATGCATTTGTGTGACCTGTGTGTAAACCAAAGCACAATACGAAATATTTTTAAGCGCACGGCCACCTTACGTGGTTAAACTAAACCAAACAATCAACTTAACCAACTTTTGTATATAAACTGATTTTAGACTCTCCCGATCCTACTCCATCCGTAGTCACTCATATATGGAACATAAATTTGAATTGCTAAATAGATCATCTCGTTTGAAAAGTGAAAACCAAACTCACCAGATGTTCCTACCATATAACGTGAGGGTTTTTTGTCCGATAAATTTAATAATCTAGATGAATCTAGAATGTTGAGTAAATACGAGTGAATTTTGGACACTAGTAAATAGTTGTTTCGATTGTTCAGAATGAGGTTCTCGGGCTTCTTTTACAAACTCAATCAACTACCTTTGATATTAAGGTTTCATGCCCTTTGCAGAAAATTGACAACGGCTATTCTATAAGTGAAGGTTTAGAAATTAATCTTAAATTATTCTTCCTTCATTACTTTTTTCAAAAGTAAAACTTCAGAAAAAAATAGGACACTAAGCTTAACTTTAAAAAATTACATGAAATACAAATTATTAACAAATATAAAACAATAGGAAACTATAAAATCAATGGTTCAGGGAAATAACATACCGAGCGATTTTGTTGCAAAATTTCTAAAATTTGATTCGCACATATTTTTACCAGTGCCATCATCACTCTCCATATTCATCTGCCAAAACCTTCCCTACAGCCTGAAAAGTAAAGGACGGTTAGAGAAGTGCAAAGAAGACAAGGATACTATTGACCTCATTATACTTTTTCAAGCTCTATAAACTTACTTCAGGATCTCGAAGCTTCAATTTCTAGTAGGACTTTGTCCAGTTGAAAGGAACCAACTGCAGATTATCACTGCCATCATCATGCCCTTACAAACAATTCTTTCTCTTCCACTTACTAGATAAATATGAACTCTCTCGGGGCAGTTTATGGCCATTGGAAACCGTTTCAACACCCACATCAACTTTAGCAACCAGTACTATTGCTCTAAGTTCCAATTGCAGTATCACAGTTTCGCTCAATTCACTTGAGCTCGTGTCTGGAAGGCAGCGGTAAATTCAAATTCAGAGTGTAATCTAAAGAAGCATGTGTAATCCTACAGCATACAAACTGTTGATAGAAATGCTCAAAGTAATGTAAAAATGGGAATGCATATCACATATAACACATGCAGCTAAAACATGATGAGTTATGGACAAATCATCAACAAGTATGAAACAATAAGAAATTATAAAATACTGCTTCCCAGAAATAACATACCAAACGATTTAGTTGCATAATTTCTAAAATTTGCTTGGCACAAATTTTGTCCCATACCGTCACTCTCCATAAGCCTTGCCAAAACCTTCCCTACAGCCTGAAATGTGACGAACTGTTAAAGAAGTGCAAAAAAGACAATAATATTATTGACTTCATTATACTTTCCTAAGCTTTAGAAACCTACTTTAGGATCTTGAAGCTTGAATATCTAGTAGGACTATGTCCCATTGAAAGGCACCAACTGGAGATTCAGGCTATCACTGGCATCATTATGCTCTTACAAAGAACTCTTTTGACTTCCACTTACTAGATAAATATGAAACCTCATTGGGCAGTTGATGGGCACCTGCGAGTGACCTGAATATAAAGCTAAACACATCCCGAACTAATTATAACCGAAAATAATCAAAATTTAACTGCGGAATTAAACCAAACAGTGAAGATAACAAATTCTGTATGTAAACAAGTTTAAAACTGTCTCAAAGTTAAGCTTTTGCCTGTCCTCAAGCAAACTGAACAACGGGACTTACGATAATCACCACACGAAATCAAAACAATTAGCATGCACAGGTAGTTAAAGGGATATTCACAGAACAGACAGACTAAACCAAGAAAATTCCTCCTTAAACTACATCTTTGTACTCTAGCTAAAATATTTGACAAAATTATTCAGAACATCCTCAAAGTAGTGACAGCATACACTAATAAACTAGCTACCGATCAGAAGGACTTGTGAAGGCGGTGGTGAATGGTGAATGGTAAATGGTTAGAAATAAACAGTCCCTTTTCTTGAGAGTGTGGAACATCCTAACAAAGACTTAATGCATTCAGGAATTTCGGGGCTATTCTTGGGATCAAGGAGCTCAGTAGGCCACCAATTAGGAACTATCATTTAGACCTATGCAAAGAGTAGACATGGTGTACAACTAAGCTAAACCGCCGCGGCACATTGGTGCTTTGACGTATACTTGAAGTACGCGAAGGACTAATGCTAATTTTGCAAAAAGCCTTCAAGTTCATTTAATAAAGTTCAGTTTTCCTTGTCATGTTGGCACGAGAACGCCATTTCTTTCGAAAGATACCCAAGTCTCATCTTATTGTGCTAACACTTACGCTTTTTGACAGGGGCTCCCATTCTCTTTTTCGCAAGGTAAGAGGTCTAGCTATAATTAATTTTTTCAATTTTCAGATTTTTACTAGACATTACCCCATTCTAATCTCGGCCTCACCAAGGAAAATTAGCAATTAAAGTTCATTTAAACAGGTGAATCCATGCCTACAATGCAATCCTCGAAAATATCAAATTCCTAAACAGTGACTACTCTTACCCCATTTGGGGCATAGGAACAGTGCCAAAAATGACTCCTACAAAAACTCCCTAAACTTAGCAAATTAATCCCCTAGTTCCTTAAACACCAAGACTTTGTCAGAAATGTTCACGGGTAAGGAAACACAGGCCATTTGGCTATGGAGCTCAATTAATTGGGTAAAGAATAAATGGTCAGGCTCAAAGTGGCTTCTCCTAAAGGACTTATTCAGGTAAGATGGAAGATTTATGAATTCAATGGGTGACTAGTGCCTTCATCCTCTCAACAAGTAGATTATAGTGCAAGCAATTTAAGCCTAAACACTTCAAAGATGTTCTAAAAGCATAGTCAAAACTCTAGCCAGCTCACAAAGACACAGTTTAAAGAAAAAATTTACAAAAATTTGACATGACTTTCCTATGAATATACAAATAACATCTGCGCATGCTAACAGAATTAATCTCATGTAACAACTACTGCCCGAATGCCCAATTCACTCCCACACACTTAAAATTTGGCATAGCCCTTGATAACCAAATATACACTATGCACAAAGGGGTAAGGGTAAGCCCTTGAAAAGGGTCACGCGTACTCATCTCAACTCAAGTCAACATTACAAACAAGCGAGTGATAGAGTCATGGAAACTTCCCTAAGGTGTTGGTCGGTGCAGAACGAAACTGGGTCAATTTGTAAACCGCAGCGTATCATCAAAAAGCAAACTTTGTGCTGCAAAACAATCAAACAACAACAAAGTAGAGTAGGGAGTGATAGTGTGATAGTGTAATATACATTCATCCAACAGAACAATCAAAGTATAGCAGCTAACGGAGGACAAGTAATCAACTATCTACTGTTCAGGAGGAGGTGGCTAGGAGGAGGGGGTGGCGGGGGGGCTTCAAAGAATGATCTCCAACTGGTCTCAAGAGAAGTGAGACGCTCATCGATCCCCTAAGTGAATTTTGTCGGATGAATCTAGAATGTTGAGTAATTCAGGTGAATTTTGGACATTAGTAAGGTATGACTACCCTCTATAATGCTCTCTATTAATGCAGAAAACGTCAGTAATTCAGTTTATAATTTATACAGTTATAGTTTAGAACTATACGAAACCGTATGCTAAAGCAATAGTTAAAAAAACTTCAGTTCATTTAATACTTCAAGTTTGAGTTTATAACTTCAGTTTATACTTCATACAATTATAGTTTATAACTTTATATAGTTATAGTTTATACTTTATACAATTATAGTTTATAACTTTATACAAAACATAATATGAAAGCAACTGTTAAAAACCACTTCAGTTCATTTTGAGTTTATAACTTCAGTTTATACTTCATACACTTACAGTTTATAATTTATACAATTATAGTTTATAACTTATACAAAACATTATACGAAAGCAACTGTTAAAACTTAAAAACCACTTCAGTTCATTAATACTTCATTTTGAGTTTATAACTTCAATTTATACTTTATAGTTTATAGAGTTATAGTTTATAACTTTTATAACTTTATGCAAAACAGTATAATAAAAAATCAGTTCTTAATAGCTAATAGATTTCTCTTCTTTTCTGTAAACTGAAGGCAAGTAATAAAATGAAGGCAAGTAAACTGAAATATCATTGAATTAGCATGTCTATCTAAATTCAGTTCTTAATGCATGTCTAAAGCCTAAACTAAATTTAGTTCTTAATGCATGTCTAAACTGAATTCCAGTTTAGTAACATACTAACATTTATCAAATTCAGTTTAGAACTTAACTTAAGAACTGAAATTCAGTTTACTAACATTTATCAAATTCAGTTTAGGATTCTGAAATTAGCCTGCATTTCAGTTTAGCCTGTATTTAGCACACCTGCATTTAGCCTTCTCAAATTTAAAGCCTTCTGATGTTCAGTTTAAACTTGAAATTTATATTTTAAACACTCAAGTATCAGAAATTTAAAAGCTGATTCAGTTTTTACTCTTTTAACTTGCAGAAGACGTCTACTGCCTTCGCTAAGGAGTTTTGTGAGAAACGGAACGAAAAAAACAACAACGACCTACGATGAAAATACTGGGGATGTTGTTCGATGATGAGGAGTGCGATGATTGATGATGATTATGCCATAACCATCAAACAAAAACAAGCTAACAAGCCTAAATCCTAACATATTTTGCAAGACATGAAACTTTTTTGAATATTATGTTTTTTGGAAGTACTTTAAACAATTTTAACTTCACATGTTTTGATTAGAATGTTGTTATTCAACTTTTTTTCATGTTTTGGTGGTTGGGTTGATGAATTATAGTGTCTATCATTTCTTTTGAAGTTTTTTTGTCACGTGGCGACGCCATATTTGCGCCATCGCCATGAAAAATGGCTTGTGCGCCATGGATGTCGCCATGCTTCATGACAACTATGCCTGCGCGTGACCTGTACATTTGATAGGAAGATGAATCCACATAGAGACATAGAGTCATAGACAAATTTAAAGGATATGCTCGGATCCCAAACAATGCCAAGGGCAAAGATAAAAATGATACGGGAAGATATTTTCTTTCGATAAAAGACATACTACGTATTATTTATCAACAAATATATTGTTTCTTTCCACATATATTTTTAAGCGTACCTCATACTTGTAACTTAGAGCCGTTAGAGGCATCACCTCATCCTCTGAAAAGTCCTCCAGAGTTAGGAGCCCATCCATTAAGTTTTCTAAGTGTACCATATTATCATCACAGGATCCATTTGTGAATAAATATTGAATTGCCATGTTTGTACTGCTGAATCTGCATGTAGTGGGGAAAACATGAAAGATCCAAAACAGAAACAATAAAACACAATAAATACTTTCTTGATGGAGATAACTTACCAGTGCCATCACTGGTTCAGTTGCAGAATTTCTAAACATTACTTGGAACATACTTCGTCATGTGCCATCACACTCCGTGTAGTTCCTACCAAAAACTTCCCTGCTTCCTGCAAAGTAGTGAACAGTTAAAGATGTGCAGAAAAGATAGAAAAAGATATTATTAATGATTCTATACTTTTCCAGGCTTCATAAAACGAACTTTAGGAAATTGAACCTCGAATTTCCAACAGAAAATTATTAAAATATGAACTCAGACAATAGTATGTATCCTAAATTCATAACTATAGGAGAAACTACAGCTACTTGAGCTTTTACGGGCTTTCTTGTAGGCTTGTAGCGTAGACTATGGCCATCACCGTACCATAACAATTAATTCAAATGAATTATTGCACCATCCAGAATTATCCTTGCGCATACATATATCATGAGACGGGCAACTCTGACCAAGCAAATTAAACAAAACGAGCCATCAACCAAATTTCTCCCCTCACTTGTAGAAGAGAAATAAGGAGAAGCCACAGGTCACTGCAGAGTCCGAAACTCCTGCTTTGGTTCTTCTTTGAAGTACGGGTAGTATGCCGGTGTATCACTGCCGGACTACCAGGTCATTTTCCACGACGGAGAAGGAGACGCCAGAGGTACCACCCGTGCCGAGAGTGCCGCCGAAGAACCTGTGCAGACTTCTTTCTGTTTTCATACTGCGCTCACATCGGAGAGGGGATCACTAGAGTAACAAGAGAGCGCGCCTGGAGGAGGACACCACTGCCATGCACCCAATCGCCAGACTGAACGAACTTTCCACGTCGGAGAAGGAACGAACGCCGGAGACGGGCACTGGAAGCAAAGGACCGTTGTCGGTCCATCCTCTGCCCTCAAGATAGGTAAGGTCGTCTCTCGTCTCTTAGCCCTGCGTTTACCACCGATTAGGCACAGAATATGAAATGCATATGGTTTGTTTTATTTTACTGGCCGCATGTCTTCCTAATAATTGGGCTTAAGATTTGTTAATCGGAAGTGGTTAATCTACTCATGGAGTTTGGACAAGAGCATTAATAATTATAATAACTTTTTTTTACATTCTTCTAAACCTATTATAATATCTATGAGACGGGCAACTATATCAATCAATCATCATTTACCCCAGTGCCGCAAAGGCTTACCCCTGTACTAAAGCACAGAGAGACTGTTTCCAGATGACCCATAATGAAAATCGCGTCCAAAATTGCATGGACTGACTGTTGCTTCATAACAAAGAAGAGCAGACAGTTTGGTGAGCCATTTTGCTTTATTCGGGCAACTCTTGAGAGAAAAAATAGGAGCACACGGTGTGCCTCACTTGTCTTCCCATGATTATTTTTCCGAAAATACTTGCTGCAATTCAACTAGAGCAGCAGTATATATCTTTCTCAAGGAGTTTCCATTTTTAATAACCTATAGTATGTTCTGCCTTATGATGTGATGGTTGTTCCTAAAACTTCAAATTATAAGGCTAATTTTGCTAATTTGATTTTGACGTGGAAAAGTAAAGATGTGAAAAAGAAAAATAGGGATGTAAAACAATATTCATAATATTTGCAAGGATGAAAATATATTTTAATGCTAATTTGAAAACGTGTGAATCGATGTGGATTTAAATGAGATTGAATATTTTCATTAAGCTGAGTGGACAAGGCATGTCAACATAGTTAACGGTGGTTAACCATGAAGGGTGAAAAAAGATAACTATGTAAATTGCGAGGATGAATATCAATTATTGTGCTGATAAGAAAAATATCTCATATTTGCAGGGATGAAAAACATACTTAAACCTTTTATTATTGTGCTGATAAGAAAAATAAAAAAATAAAAAAATCCAATTATGGTTACCAAGCTAACTTCAATTCGACTAATTTTGATCATCTGCCGATTCAGGTGAATTTCTTGCCGACGATACCCTACGTCCCCATGATGATTGTATTCATCATGAAACTTAAGAAGAACTGTAACTGGTGAGAGTCAAAACTAACATGAACTCTAACGTATCACAGAATAGCCATTTCTTAAATAACACAAACTTTACATAAAACCAGACACGAAGAAAGACAGTGTGTGAAATTATTTCATTCGCTTATACATGACAAAATTTGGTACGGATAAACCCATGAGTTCAAATACCTTAAATTTCAGATTTCAAATACATGTAACACTGTTAGACCTACATAGCAATTGCACAACAAGGAATGTAAGACTCGAATTGCATAGATGTTATAACAAGGGGCTATGTAACTGATAAAGAACGGTTACAAATCCTTCTTCATTCAATCCGATTCAGAAAAGGCTATAAAGATTATCTAAGGTTTTGAAACTGTACCTGATTTTCTAGCACAATCAATCAACAGATTAAACCTCTTGAAGCTCTCCCACAGTCTCACCTTCTGCCATCGTCCCCGAGAGGCCAACTTCGTCTCTCGATCACTTCCTCGCACAGACCCGACTACGTCTCAACAACCTCACCAATTCTAACGCTCTTTCACTTCCAAGACATCAAAGGTGTCTTCTTCTTCAGAGACGCAGGTTGAAGATTGAAGATTGAACGGCCGCCTCTCAAAGATCGTTCGTCGCTCATGCCCTCCTCCCTCTCTAAATGGAGAAGTCTGCGAAGTAGGTCACGACAACGGTCACAAACCTTTCCTTCGGACCTATTGTACTTCGTACATCAGCTTCACACATATATTCCCTTGGCCCACTTCAGACGTACTGGTCTTTAAATTTATCTTCTTTATTTAAGGGATCCCTTTATTTAAATCATGAGAGTCACACTCATTTTTATACTTAGGAATGGTTCCGTTCGTCTTAATCATATTACTTATTGCTTATTCTTATTTTATTCAGATCAGATCAGAAAAATTCAGATCAGATTAGATCAGAAAGATTCAGATCAGAATCATTCAGATCAGATCAGGAACATTCAGATCAGATCAGAAAAGTTCAGACATGATTTATCCCTTTTATTATAATAATTATAATAATATTAATAATAATTATAATAATAATAATAATTATTATTATTATTATTCTTGTTGTTATTGTAATTATTATTATAATTACTATTATTATTGATATTACTATTATTATTATTACCACCACCACCATCATCATCATTATTACTATGATTACTATAATTATTATTATTATTATTATTATTATTATTATTATTATGATATTTATTATTATCATGATTATTCTTATTCTTATTACTATTATGGTTGTTGTTGTTATTGTTATTAGTTTTTTTTGTTATTATTATATTACACGGAGTAATTACAATTAAAATTATAGAAATAAATATTATAATTATAATTAAAATTATAATTATAGAAATAATTATAACTAAAAATATAATTACAATTATAATTATAGTTTTTCTTTGTTTACTCTAGGAGATGTCTGGGGGAGGGGGTCTGGGGGGGGGGGGGGGGGGCTGAAGTAAACTAGGTCGAAACTCACCTCATTGAGTTTCGAACCCGAGACCTCCCACATAAGGGAGAGTGAGTCGGCGATCAGCTGAGCTGGACCGCTTCCTCTAGTTATAGCTATATTTATAACTAGTGTAATACGTATAATCATAATTATAATTATAATTTTTTTATAGTTATGATTATAATTATAATTATATTTAAATTATATATGTGTAATTACATTTCTAATTATAACAATTAAAATTAAAATTATAATTATAATTTTAGAAATATTCAAATCAGATCAGATCAGAAGGATTCAGATCAGATCAGATCAAAAGGATTCAGATCAGATCAGGAACGTTCAGATCATATCAGAAAGATTAAGATCACATCAGACCAGATCAGAAAGATTCAGATCAGATTAGATCAGATCAGAAAAATTCAGATCAGATCAGAACTTAAAAAATTCAGATCAGAAACATTCAGATCAGGTGAAGAGAACAACTTCATAGTAATACCTTTCTTTCTAATAAAATCTTGTTTTCCCCACAAAAAAAAAAAAAAACTAAACCCCATTGAATTTTGACACATTTACAAGATCCAAAATTACAAAAAAAAAAAAAATCAAATATAAAATACAAATAAAAAATATAACGATCAATTATTTATATTTT
Organism: Cuscuta epithymum; assembly: GCA_945859915.1. Lineage (NCBI taxonomy): Eukaryota > Viridiplantae > Streptophyta > Magnoliopsida > Solanales > Convolvulaceae > Cuscuta > Cuscuta epithymum. Next base: position 58,446 of record CAMAPF010000404.1, on the reverse strand, counting down.
ACGGTAAATTCAATATAAAAAAAATAAAGTAAAAAAGAGGTAATCTTGAAATAGGGCCTTCTTTTAGGATGGAACAGAGGTATTATGTTAAAAAAAAAAGTAATCTCAAAACAAGGTGTGAGTCTCTTTTATATTTTAGCTCAAATGTGACCATAATATTAAGTTAGCCTCCCTCAGTTTCATTTTATAAGATATGTCTCTAATCACTTGGTCAACACAAATCACTTTTAAGTTCTTACTTTATATATCAAATTTTTATCAAATTTGTTTATGATTTATGCGACTTTTTAAAGTTGTGATTTAGTTTCTGAACATGTAATTCTATTTTCTAAAAATAATTTGTGTGATGACAGGGACGTGTTTGCTTTATTGTCGGTCAAACATGTGACACTCTAAAAATTTAAATAAATAAATATAAATATAAATTTTATCAATCAGATAAAATGTTACGAAAGTGACATTTTAATAATTAAGTGAATCAAGTAAAATTTTAATATCGGTGATATTTTAATCAGATAAAAATATTTCGATAATAAAAGTGACATTGTTATAATAATTATGTTGACAGATAAGAGCTTGATTTAAATAACAAAAGTAACATCTAACAAATCTAAGGATGCCGGTTGGTTTATGATGGCTACGTGCATGAAGTAAACATTTCTACATGGTATTCTTAACATCACACAGTTACTCCTCAATAATAAACACATCAGAACAAATGTACTTAGATAAGCAATAATTTACAAGCAATAATATACTACTTGCATAATAATGCGGATGAACACTGCTACAATATGGACAAATATGGTACAATATTTGACATATGCGATAATAATAATTTAAAGAATAGTAATTCGCTTAGCTCAGCTGTCTTTTCCTGACTCAGCACTCCGTATTATACAGCTTCAGTTACCAATCAAGGACATAACAATTAATTCAAATGAATTATTGCACCATCCAGAATTATCCTTGTGCATACATATATCATGAGACGGGCAACTCTGACCAAGCAAATTAAACAAAACGAGCCATCAACCAAATTTCTCTTTAAAAATGCTCTGCTACTCCCCTCACTTGTAGAAGAGAAATAAGGAGAAGCCACAGGTCACTGCAGAGTCCGAAACTCCTGCTTTGGTTCTTCTTTGAAGTACGGGTAGTATGCCGGTGTATCACTGCCGGACTACCGGGACATTTTCCACGACGGAGAAGGAGACGCCAGAGGTACCACCCGTGCCGAGAGCGCCGCCGGAGAACCTGTGCAGACCTCTTTCTGTTTTCATACTGCGCTCACATCGGAGAGGGGATCACTGAGGAGGACACCAATGCCATGCACCCAATCGCCAGACTGAACGAACTTTCCATGTCGGTCCATCCTCTGCCCTCAAGATAGGTAAGGTCGTCTCTCGTCTCTTAGCCCTGCGTTTACCACCGATTAGGCACAGAATATGAAATGCATATGGTTTGTTTTATTTTACTGGCCGCACCGATTAGGCACAGAATATGAAATGCATATGGTTTGTTTTATTTTACTGGCCGCATGTCTTCCTAATAAGGGCTTAAGATTTGTTAATCGGAAGTGGTTAATCTACTCATGGAGTTTGGACAAGAGCATTAATAATTATAATAACTTTTTTTTTTGACATTCTTCTAAACCTATTATAATATCTATTCTAGTTAACACCAACATCCTTGATTGGGATGAGACTCGAACCTGTGACCTCCTCTTTGGGAGATCAGCAGTGTTGCCATCAGACCACAAGGTACTTGACAATAATTATAATAACTTTAATAATACAAATATGAATGATAATGATGAAAATCATGAACTCGGTTAATTTCAATACAAGTAATACCCAATCTGGCCATGTTCATTTTAATAGGGTAATTTGTAAAAATTAATAGAAATACAAGACCGAGCCGAAATTATAGAAAACTGTGTTGAACTGATAAATACGTAGTATAAATTTGGCCGTGTGAATCCAAATCTATATAATATATAAAAACGGAATAGTGGGAAGCCATTTAGGCGGGAAGTGCAGCGCTCACTGGCCGAGTCTATTCTAGAACTCACATTAGCAATTCCTATTTTCCAAGCATCTCATTAATTAAAAGGTGCATTGGATGATGCATGTTCTTGATTAAATGTTTGGACTTCTCTCGATTTATTATTTAATAGCATTGGAAGTAGTAATTGAGTTTTGTCTACTCGAGAAATTGAAAGATCGTACAAGAGAAGCTAGCCCAGATAATGAAAAGGCACTCCGACCACATCATGTATAAAAACGACTTCTACTATGCATAAAACGGCAAAAGATGTTAGTCATCGGCGGATCAGGGAGAGCGGTGGAGGTTTTCAAAGGCCATTGGGGTTCGGGAAGGCGGCGGATGCTTAGATCACAGATGGGGTTTTGCAGGCCAGGTAGCATACTTTCCGGTCACCGATGTCATTTGGCAGGGCAACGGAAGGTGTAGAGTTATCCTCACCATTTTACCGGAAAGTTAATTAATTTATGTCTTCCAGGGATTCGGTTTTAGGATGGTCCGATTATGTTACTATATTTATCTTATATATGAATAATATGATGTTGAATACTTCGTACTTAGTATGAAGTATCTGTTACTCCACCGCCCTACTACTATGAAGTTTCTTTGTGTGACCTGCGGAAGATGAGATAACAAGGAGACAAGCACTTCAATCACCCATTTGGTAATGCCAAAGCCGAAGATAAGAAGGGGAGAGTATATTTGATTTTTTAATCTCATGTTATAATTAATAAGTGTTGGTTGCTTAAATAACTGGATTGAAAAAATTGAAATTTATAGATTATTATTTGGCTACTATGTGAATCAAGCAGGGCCGGCCCTGGGCATGTCTGCCAAGTGCGACCGCACAGGGCCCGGATTTTTGAAGGGCCCAAAAAAAAATTTTAATATTATACCCCAGCCCAAAATCCCCTGTGTAAATCTAAATATGCTTGAAAAATATCTCTTTTTAAATAAATTGTAAGTTATTAATGACTATTTTTATTATTATGTTTATTCGTAAGTTGTATTTTAAGACAATTTGCTTGCATTGCAACTTGAAAAAAGGCCCAAATTTTATTCCCGCACAGGGTCTACATTTCTTTGGGACCGGCCCTGGAATCAAGACGTATCTGATTTTTGTGCAGTTGTGCCCACGGTAGTTACAGACGTGGTATACATAGGCCGTATTTTGAAATATTAAAACATACTCGATTTGGGGGTTAAAATTTAAGATGTGGTATATGTTTCGATATATTTCCTTTATGTATTGTAAACGCATGTGTGTACGCTAAAGTTTGGATCCGAAAAAAGAAATAGATGGTACTTGGCAAAGGTTTCAGTCATTGATTTGATAGGTAGGGCGGTGGAGAATGGAGGAAGGTTTCAGTCGCAGATGAGTTCGTTATGGCGGCGGAGGGTATCCATTACCACTGGGGTTTGCCGGTTTGGGACGGCAGCTGCCAACGGACGATCCGGCCAAGTAGGTTGTTTGTCTTCTGATGCTTCATGCTTGGGAAGGTGAATGTTGTTCCGTTTACAGATTCACAGATGGGGTTTAACTGTTTAAGAGGCCATCGTCCCAGACGATGTTTCCGTCATTCGTGAGAGCTACAGGACGGAACAAGTTGTCTTCACCAAGCGTAGTGTTTAATTTATTACAGTAAATCAGTTCAATTTTGTTTTTTCCATCATTTGCAATGGAGCCAAAGATTCATTATTTTTTGGCTTGAAAATATGATGGAATAAAGCAAAATGGCTGATTAAATTGTCTGCGCATCTTTGCTATGAAGCAGCAGTTAGTCCATGCAATTTTGGACGCGATTTTCACTATGGGTCATCCGAAAACCGTCTCTTTGTGCTTTAGTACAGGAGTAAGACTGCGTACATCCGACCCCCCTACTCCATTGTAGGTGGGAGCCTTTGTGGCACTGGGGTAAATGAAAATGATGAAATCAGTTAAATTTTGCGTCGGATCGGAATAAATGAACCTAAACAGGTTGCATAAATGTGCTTCTTTTATAATCAAGTTGTGCTGTACATTTGGTATGTGTTGAAGCATTATAGAAGTATATCTGTGTGTATGTATATATATTTTTATTTGTAGGTATCTAAAAATGAGTATTTGAATTTTCAAATAATTACAGAGATGTTTATTTATATATAATCAGTAGCTTGCATATGGATTTTTTTGTATCCTTTGATCATAATGGTGAACATTATAATAGGAATGAGCATCACTCGGCCTTAATAAAAAAATCTCTTTGGATGATGCCGTGAATGATGTCCCATAGAAGTGATAGGGTAAATGGCCAAAGTCAGCAGCATAGGAGGCTTTTCTCAATCTACAGTTAACATATTCAGACGAATTTATACAGCTAATGTCTGAATTAGGGTCTATTGTCTGAACCATAGACTATTGTCTGGAGCTGAACTTTGAAGTGCTGAATCTGAACCGCTAGCAGAATGAAGTAGATCCGTTTGGCAAAAAGAGCTGAAAAATCGTCCGGATTATATGGAATGACATTAAAGGGCATATTAATAATTAATACGTAGTACAATAAATATTTATTATAATGAGTTTTATATTTTAATAAATATTAAGATTTTGTACATATTTATATGTGTATACGTGTATAAGAAAATATGGTGCATTGAATATAAAAAAAAGTATAACATTTCTGCATATGAAAAAATAAAAAAAATTAAAATTTAACATTTCTGTATATGAAAACATAAAAAATAAACAGATAAAGATGAAGATCATCGTAGTAGAGTATAATCATAATAAAGCCGACATGGTATAACTTCCATAAAGCAAAAAACGAAACGAAAATTATAGAGCACTATACCAAATTAATTACTAAAAACATCAGAAATCATCAACGAAACACAACGGCAAGGCAGGGATATTTTAGGTATGAAGGAGTCTTATACCATCGACTTAATAGAAACGTTAGGTTCCTAAGCGTTTGAGTCCAGACTATTTTTTTCAGCTTCAGCTAAGTGTAGACTCTTACCCAAACAGGACTATTAATAAAATTATGAACTGAATTTAGCAGATTTCAGTCCATTACGGGCTGAATTGTCATGCCAAACATAGCCTAAGAGTTTGGTGGTCTATTAATTTCTTTTTTATGAATTGGTGTGAGTGGCTTATTTATTACATTGTACTCCGTATCATTCTTTTTTGGAATGAGCGAAATGTTTGTGAAGAGTTACATTTGAATATAGAGTTATAAATTTGTAATGAGAAGATGTGTGTAAACATAATACGTAGTATATAAATAATATGGAATACTGGATTTGTATTTGGAAATCTTCCAAATGGTGTATTATTAGTCAGTCACAATATATGTCTCTTATACCATGGGTTATTTTGCATATACTGGTCACGATATTTGTCATGTTATAACTATTGTTTTATATAAATATTTAATTTATATAACCACTGTTTTTGGATATAGGTAATTTATATAAAAAGAGGAGTATTAAAAATGTCTCTTCATGATTTGTGAAATTATAAACAATTAAACAAGATCAATGACAATATTTATCTAATGTTGGATTACGTTTGTAAAAACGGGTTTTTAGTCACGATCAATTATATACCTCTATTTCACGTTACCAAGATTTTTATATCTGGTGATAACAACCAATATGTAGTCAAGGTCTTTCAAATTTCATAGAACATTAATAATTTTCATATTTTATCGTATTTTCTATACATAAACTTTTATTTCTTTCAGCTAATGTGCGATGTTTTGGGATTTTAATTAGATTTTTTTCACTATATATTTGAAACTTATTTTTTTTTAATTAAGACAAATGTGACATATGGGATTTATATGTAAAAAAAATGCCTTAACATGTTCGAAATTTGTCTCCGTGCATCGCTACGGGCAGTATACTAGTTTGATATAAGTAGATAAATTGAGTAAAACGAACTGGCTGACCAGATTGGATGGAATAAAACAAAAGTAGATATTCAAATAAATCATTAAAAAGATTGAACTAAAGAGATTTTTTTTATTAATAACATATTATTCGAATAAACGAATAAAGGTGCTTATTCATGAAAGAATGGATTTAAATCATAATTGGTTAATAATCCGCAAAAGACTAGAACAGTTATTAATTCTAGAATTTTAATATTCTAGAAGGTGAATTCAACTGTATGACATTGGATATATGAGCTTGGGTTTGACGAAACTTATATCCTTCGTGGGAGCGTCAGAAACCGATGCCGAAGAAAAATAAAAAGAGAAAATAATCCTAAGGCTGAGATCTCGTTTGACTACACTAAACTGAATGATATTTATAAGACTAGGGAAATTCCTTTGCCTGATGACTATGTATCACTTTTTCCTCCAGCAAGTGAGTCTGAGTCTGTGTCTGTAGGGGAAGAAAAACATGTTTCTGAAAAAACCGAAAATGATAATGTTTACATTCCAAGGGTCATTCGTAAAATAACGGACTTACATAGATCTTTGGAAACTGAAAGAGAGATTTTGAAAACTGAAAAATAACAACTTTTAAATGAGGTTTCTCTTCTCAAAATTGCCCCCAGAACAACACAGCCTCAACCTCCTCACCAATTTCAAAGAGTGCTTTTAAAGACAGTTCAAGCTCTCAGTCGTTTAGCTCTGTCACACACCATTCTTCTTAGTCTTTTTCTACTGACTCTAAATATGTGTTTTCTCATTCCAGCGATGAGGTTAGAAAGCATGAGAAAATTATGGAAAAGGTTAAGGCTACCAAACCTCATTGTGATGTGAATGATGGCAAATCGAAAAAGAAAAGATTTGAAGCTTCAACCTATACTGTTTGTGATGGTGTTTGCCTGAAACGATTATCGAGAGAGAAAATCTTTACTTCTCTGGAAATCTGTTCCATCATTCACCTGCGCTGAAAATTCTCATACACCTGCAATAAATCAAAAATGGGTTCCTAAACCAGAATCCATGTCATATAGCTCTCCAAAAGTTTCAAAAGAGACTGGTTTAGGAACTAAAATAAACAAAAATTTCAAAATTTGTTTTGTGCTAAAATGGATGGACTCATGGACCCACCCTGAAATGGGTACCAAAGGTTTCTTAACCTTTTGCAGGTCCGTCATGTGTGGTAACTGATCTGATTGCTCCACACACATGGCGGGTATGAAGACGAGCTGTGAGCAATCAATTAGGTGCACATTATGAAGGGGAGTATTGGCGTGTATACTACCCCAATGAGCTGAAAATCAATAAATGCACACCTCAACACCGACACATGCCAAGAACAAACAACAAGTGCTTATTCTGAGGGGGGGTGTTTCTTTTTCACTCCTCCTGGTGCCTTACAATGAAGAAAGCACGTTTCCAGGGGAGTTTTCTACTTTACTCCCCGAGTGACAAACAACACCTTGCACATTCTGAGGGCGAGTTACAACTTTCTCCTCCTGACGCCAATCAAGGATTAATGCAAGACAACTCAAGCATGTCATGACAGAACTAACAACAATCAAAATCGTTTACGGGATCCAGAACTGATACCCCATCAAGGAGAACAACTCGAACTCGGACCCGAATGTCTTGTCCTGCCTGACATGATCGTGACCACTCCTGAAGAGCCACACATTATGGAAAGTGATGCACAAATCTGGTGAAGTGCTGAAGTGTGTCTCTAATAGTTATGGGAACACTTGATAAGGACAAAGATGAGGACGATGAAGAAATTCTGACCGCTACAATCAAAGACACAAAGGTCAGTGTGACCAAAAGCCACTGAGGAAGACATCATTGAGGACATGATCACACTAGGCCATGCACAACCGATCAGGCTCATCTCCCAGGTAAAGTCAGGAAGACTACCCAGACCGTGAAGGACATTGATGGCTACACTGAACAAATGCTGCACCGCCAAACACACAGGTTTCGACAAGTGCAGCATCTACCTTTTTAATGTGTTCCATGGTGTGGCATTTATGAAGAATTATGACTACGTCTCTCTCTGATCTGGGACAACATTCTTGAGATGATCAGATAGAGGAAAAGGACCAATCAAATCAAACATCTACCATATATGAGATGAGTTTCACTACTGGTGCGACGCTTCTCCAGAACAACTCCATCCATCCACCGAAGACTATCAACAGAGAACGTCAGCACTCCATCCCTCAAGTATCTCAAGAAGGTGACTGAGGATCCAACACTGGTACCTCTCTTTATACATGTGTCTTTGTTGCAGTTAGCAAATCAAAATGACCAATATGTTTGGCGCTACTGCCAGAAGCACAACATCATACTCCCTACGGCTCAGATAAACCCCCCTGAGCCTGCCCCAGGGAGTCAATCGAGAGAAAGTGAGAGTCATGAGAGTTCAACCCAGCCACAGAGACTAGTGGCAGTCCGGTCCCATGATGATCAGACTACGTCTATTGAGGGGCCACCCCTGAGTTACTGAGGAGACTACCAATGACTCGTCTAGCGCATCCAGTCCACAAAACGCTGACGATGAGGGTTATGGGAGCAAGGATGGAAAGAGCGACAACGACAAGGGGTGATGAGGAAGACGATGATGCAGACGACAACGCAAGGAAAGCCAGGAAAGCTCCGGTCCAAAAATGTCGATTCATTATCAATCTTCCTACGACTGCAGATAAAGAGGAGTCTTACTTGAGAAAGAACACTCAAGGACAGATTATCAGTGATACTCACTCTAAGCAACATCATGACATCCTCTCTTCATCACTCACTCCTACGCAAAGAGTGCAGACATCAAGCCATCCTGGCACAGAGACATCAAGACATCAAGCCTTGTACGATGGTTGTTCGGACCTAGATAAAATAAACCGGGCTAAACCCCATAGGCACAGAGACTGTTCTTTGCCTTACCGTCTCTCTCTCTCTCTCTCTCTCTCTCTCTCTCTCTCTCTCTCTCTCTCTCTCTCTCTCTCTCTCTCTCTCCTCTCTCTCTCTTCTCTCTCTCTCTCTCTCTCTCTCTCACTCTCTCTCTCTCTCTCTGTGTGTGTGTGTGTGTGTGTGTGTGTGTGTGTGTGTGTGTGGGTATGTGCGTGTGTGCGGGCATGTGCGTGCGTACGTGTGCGTGCGTGTGTGCGGGCGTGGGTGCGGGCGTTTGTGCGTGCGTCTGTGGGCGTGTGTGCGTGCGTGGGAGGGCGTGTATGCGTGTGGTGCGTGGGCGAGCGAAGCGGGCGGGCGTGTGTGGCTGAATAGATAAATAAATAAATAGATAAATGGATAAATAGTTAACTAGATAAATAGTTATCTAAATAAATAGATAAATCGTTAAATAGGTAAATAGATATATAGATATAGATAAATAGATAAATAGATAAATAGACAAATAGTTAAATGGATAAATAGATAAATAGTTAAATATATAAATAAATAAATAAATAAGTAAACAGATAAATAGGTAAATAGATAAATAGTTAAATAGATAAATAGTTAAATAGATAAATAGATAAATAGTTAAATAACTAAATAAATAAATAGTTAAATAGATAAATAGTGAAATAACTAAATAGATAAATAGTTAAATAGTGCGTGGGTGCAAGAGTGCATGCGTGCGTGTGCGTGTGTGCGTGCGCGTGCAGGCGGCCGTCCGGGCAGCCGGGCGTGAGTGTGTGTGGGTGTGTGTGAGTGGGTGTGTGGGTGTGGGCGTGCATGTGGGCATGCGAGCCGTGCGTGCGTGTGTGCGTGTGTGCGGGCGTGCGAGCGGGGCGTGTGTGTGTGTGTGCGTGTGTGTGGGTGGGGGCATGCGTGTAGGCGTGCATGCGTGCGTGCATGTGCGTGCGGGAGTGCGAGTGTGTGTGTGTGTGTGTGTGTGTGTGCGTGCGTGCGTGCGTGCGTGCGTGTGTGTGTGTGTGTGTGTGTGCGCGGGCATGCGTGTCACGCCCCGGACCTCCCCGGACACGTCAACAACCCGCCGTACAACACGAATAGTCAACCAAAGTCAACCACATCCATATTATACAAGGCGTCATGAATATCATTCACACATAAGTCATCCATAAACATACATAATAAACAATTCAATACGCAGCGGAAAACTTAGTTCAAAATCAAATGCCACACGGGGCAAGCATGAGCACGCAGGCCCTAAAGTAAAATATCCATGAGCATGTTTATTAATGTTCTAAAACAGAATGGAGGAAGCACGAACCAAGTCTTCTCTCCGGGAAATAACTCGAGCAACGAGCACAGGAAGCAAGCTCTAGCCTCAACCTGAAATGGTGGTGGGACGCCCCCGAAGGGGTCAGTACTCTATACGGCTATAAAGTACTGGTGTGGCAGGCATCTAATAGATATACAACAAGTATTTCAAACGCAAGACCCTCAAATAGGGTGATAATACATTATGATTGTAACCCTAAGTTACCCCGTTTGAAAATATACTTACTTTATATAAAAGTCAAGTAGTCGGCCCGTGGGCCCAAGTTCATTTAGAAATCACCATTCCCATTCCCCGTGACTATAAGCCACGACAACTCATAGAGTCCAACCCTAACACATGACATTGTATTCTAGAGCTTCGCTGTGACACCGCTCCCGAAGGTCCTTGAAAATTTGATTTAAAATTCAAAGTTTATGTATTGGATTTCTGATTTCCAAACATTTGTTAAACGATTAATGTTTTACCGTAATTAATGACCGATTATTATACTGTTCGAACCTCGTATATTAGTATCGGGCTGGCGAATACTCATTTTGGGCCCAACCTGCTAAAAATAAGCAAGTATTCGAGAATGGCGTCCTGGATCCACTCGGGAGTGACCCACACGGCAAGTAGTCCAATAATATGTTATGACAAATGTCAAATAAGTGATAGAATGATTAAAGGAGAATACAAATGCCTATAACCCCATCTTTGGCATTATTGAGCTAAATAATGGGAGTAGGATTTTCCTCCTATAATATCCATCAAGTAAATTATTGAGATGAGCCTACACATATTGGAGACCAATAATGTGATGTAGGAAGTTGACTTGTTCTAAATAAATTAGGATGAGTACAAAAAGACATCTTTTGACAAAAGATAAAACAATAGGACCCATCTTCCCATTTTTTTTTGGAGTATTGGTAGATATTTTGGACCCCAAAATGATTGGGATCAATTGGGAACCACTCCACATGCCTTGGTAACATGATTGAGAGCTCTTGTATACTCCCACAACCCCCCATTCGACCCCCCAAAAGAGATAAGAGAGCAAAGGTATCCACACAACTCAAAAGGGGAAGGAAGGAGGAGAGCAGTCCGCAGGTTCTTTCTTTAGTGCGAAGCTCTTACTGTTCGAGCCATAACTTGAGATTTACTCGTCCAATTAAGGCGTATAAGGTACCAAAAGAAAGATCTCAAGACGAGGAATCCGTGGAGGTCTGGTTTGCATCAATCGGAGTAGTGGAAGGCTTCCAGATTGTCCGAACAAAACGCAACCTCGCAGAACACAGTTTTGTATTCAAAGTAAGTTTGAATCCAAAACCTTCCTTTTCATTTTCCAAATGATATGAACGATTGGTGGGACTATTATACACTACTAGAAGTGTATAATATGTCCTTATGAAGTTATTTTATTGATGTAAAGGTTAGATACTAACCTAGAGCAAATCTTGGAAAACTAGGAAACGAGTTAACCGGAAAACACCCGTTCTAGGGACTGTTTTCGTGTCATTCGGTTAGGAGTGGGAGCTGGCAGCTGGAGGAGGCTGTTTAACACTCATTTCTAAGCAAGGAATCAGTTCTAAATCAACCTTGACCAAAGCCTTGACCATTGGATCAAGAAGGAAAAGTTTAAAGCTCAATTAAGGTGAGGATCGACATCTAATTGCTTACAACTTGTAGCGTTAAGCATGAGATTACCTAAATGCTTAAATCATGATTTTTCATGGATTATGATGATTATATATTGATGAAATATTGATATAGTTGCCAAGGAATGAAATTTGAAATGATTTGAGAAGGTATGAATAATATGAGATTAAATGAGTATAAATGAACTATTTTGTGAAAATGGGCATTTTGCTCATGTATGAATTATGTGGATACATAAATGAATATTTGTGTATTGAGATTGAATACTTAAGTTGCTGCTACATAATTATAAATATGTAGAGAATTACAAATAATGAGGATAATGGTATGATAACAATAATCTTAATAGTATTGAAATACTAGTTAGTGATTATTGGAACTTGTTGATTAAATTGATCCTAGGGATTGGATTGTATGAAAGGTACTTGAATATAGTTCAAGTGTATATAATAACTTAGTTTGGAACTAAGGTTAAGTTATGGGAAGTCTTTAAGGATGACCCAAAGTAGTTTAATGGTATGTCAATTCTAGGCATAGGGTTGCTTGAGAATTGGACTTTAATGCATGGTGATGTAATAGAGCCGAGCTCTAGAATGCATGTAAGGTGTAGACTTGGAGTCTATGTATTGTATAGCTAGAGCCGAGCTCTAGGACTTGCGTGGTGATGTAATAGAGCCGAGCTCTAGAACGCAAGGTAAGGAAATTGACCCGGGGTATATGAATTGTATGGTGATGTAGTAGACGCCCGAGACTCTAGAATACAATGTCATGCACCTAGGGGTTGGACTCTAGGAGTTGTCGTGGCTTATAGCCTCGGAGGTTGGGAATTGTGCTTTCCAAATGAAAATGGGCCCACGGTCCGACTACCTTGACTCTTTTATATAAAGTAAGTATATTTCTTAAACGGGGCTAACCTTAGGCGTTACAATCATATGCTTCTATCACCCTACTTGAGGGTCTTGTGTTCTGAAATACTTGTTGTATTATCTATTAGATGCCTCCTGCCACACCAGTACTTAATAGCCGTATAGAGTACTGACCCCCTTCGGGGGCGACCCACCACCATTTCAGGTTGACGGCTAGAGCTTGCTTTCCTGTGCTCGTTGCCCGAGTGATTTCCCCCGGAGAGAAGACTTGGTTCGTGCTTCCTCCATTCTGTTTTAGAACATTAATAAACATGCTCATGGATATTTTACTTTAGAGCCTGCGTGCTCGAGTTAGCCCTGTGAGGCCCTTTTGTTTTAAACAATGTTTTCCGCTGCGTATTCAATTGTTTATTATGTATGTTTATTGATGACTTATGTGTGAATGATATTCATGACGCCTTGTATAATATGAATGTGTTGGATTGCGGTTGACTATTCGTATTGTACGGCGGGTTGTTGACGTGTCCGGGGAGGTCCGGGGCGTGACAATTAAGTTGGTATCAGAGCCTTAGTCCATAAATTTCATAATGAAGTCTCAAAATTCTCTTTTTGAAAAGATTTTGAAAACCATGAGCATAGAAGTTTTGTACTGGAGAGCTTTTGGTACTTGGGTTGCAAGGTCTCTAATTGTTAAGATGGTACCCTTAGCAATTGGTATGGCAGTGACTCGAGCCAAAATGTGTCTTAAGTACCTATCCGTCAATTGACATTTGATACGAGTCTAACGACTCTTTCCCAATTTCTTTCGGAAATGGACCGTGGTGGCAGGATTACTAGGAGAAACCCGACCGGCCGTGTACCAGAGGAGACTGGACAGGGCAGTCGAAGGACCTCTAGGGCATCTAGAGGAGCGGGCCGTGGAGGCCGATCGCAGACCGTGAGTGACGGTCATGTCGACACAGAAAGTGAAACCTACTGGTCCTATGAGGACTCGACTTACCAACCGGGGACCGAGCCGGTTGAGACCCCTTATGAAGGGGATGATGATGATGTAAGCGATGAGGAGGAAAATGGCTCCTTAGCACGGATTGAAGCACTACTTCAACAGTACCACCGTGAGCGTGAGGAGAGGAGGGAACGCCGAAGGCGCCGGGCTGGGCAGCCTTCGGGCGGGGCTTCAAGAGGGAGAAGCCATGGCGACTCTAGGGCCCACATTAAACCACATGGGGGTCGGGGTGATGGGGGTCCAATCATAAGGATCTCCAAATACATCAAAGAGGCACGAGACTTGGGGTGCAAACCGTTCGATGGGACGGGTGACATCTCCGTTTCGGCACAATGGATTAAACGGCTGAATGAGGCAGCCCTGGACATGCAACTCACCCCCGAATATAAACTAAGGGTTGCGGTGAGATTGCTTGAAGGTATGGCATCCAAGTGGTGGGATGGGACCAAAGGCAAATATGGCGAGACCGTCACTTGGGAGAATTTCCGACAGGAATTCTTTGCCCAATATTACTCGGATTTTGAGGTGAACAAGAAAGTGAGGGAATACACCCTTCTAACCCAAGGGGGTAACATGACGGTGAGGGAACTTGAGTACAAGTTCAGGGATCTTGCCGATTACATACCTGAGTATGCTTGTGACGAGAACCGGATGGTGAACCACTTCTGGGATGCTCTAGACTTGGAGATACGTGACAGGGCAACACAATTGCCTAACATGACGTTTGCCCAAGTGGTTGACCAAGGGTTGAAAGGAGAGAAGCAATGGGAAGAAAGGAAGAAGAGAGACGCCGAGGAGGCGAAAAAGAGAAAGTGGGAGAGTCATGGCTCCCAAGGTTCCAACAAAAAGGGGAACCACGGAGGAGGATCTTTCCGGGCACCACCGCCACCATATAGGGGGAACCAAGGCCCGAGTGGGCAAGGCGCGAGGTCACAAACCTCAGTGGTAGCTCGTTGCAACAATTGCAAGAAGAACCACTCCGGTAAATGTCGCGACCACCCCTAGATGTTTTCAATGCGGGGATGCCGGGCATTTGAAGGCACACTGTCCACAATTGAGTGGGGCAAGGACATCGGGACCGAGTAGCGGTCCGACGGGTACACGGAATCAAACCGGGGCTTCTCAAGCAAGCCGGGGACACGGGGGGGCAAGTACAAGCAACGCGCCATCTGTGAACCAAGGGAGGACCCAGGCTAGGGTCTATGCGATGACGGAGGCGGATGCTCAAGCTAACCCGGACTCCGTCGCAGGTATTGCCTCTCATATACTAGTGTTTTATCCTTAATTAGTCCATAAATTGAGGATACTAATCGCTAGGATCATTGCACGAGGTTTTGGGGTCGAACCGGGGGATTTCGGGCAACTTCAGGCGGCTGGGACCCAGGCACGATCGTGCCTAAGGCAGACACGATCGTGCCTCCAAGTCAGTAGCTGCCCAGGAAAATTCCCAACCCAGGCACGACCGTGCCTAAGGCAGACACGATCGTGCCTACAAGGCAGTAGTTGCCCAGGTGTTTCTTCAAACCAGGCACGATCGTGCCTAATCCAGACACGATCGTGCCTCCAAATCAGTGGCTCCCCAGGATTTCCCAACCCAGGCACGATCGTGCCTAAGGCAGACACGATCGTGCCTCCAAGGCAGTGGCACCCTGGGCGTTTCCCCAAGCCAGGCACGATCGTGCCTACCCCAGGCACGCCGTGCCTGGCACCCAGATTGCCGAAACCCGATTTTTTTCGCATCGTTTTGCGACGTTAAGGCCTCTTCTTGATCCCTAACGTGCGTGTGAACATTGCAACCTTCTATGAATGAGTAGGGAGGGTAGGAAAGATGTCTTACATGGTTCATGAATGTAGGGACACTAAAGATTAACGGGAAGGATGCACGAATCCTTATCGATACCGGAGCGCAACGTTCATTCGTGAGTGAGGCGTTTGCCGAGAGCTTAGAGATGCAATCAATACCAATGACACAAACCTTAGTGATATCAACCCCACTAGGGGAAGACGTTGAAAGAAACAATTACTATCCATCTTGTATGGTGGAAATCGGTGGCCAAACCTTGACGTGTGATTTCGTACCGCTGAGTATGATGGAGTTCGATGCAATCCTAGGGATGGATTGGCTAGAAAAGCATCATGCTAGGGTAGATTGCTACACAAAGGTGTTGGAACTCGAAGGCACACAGGGGGACACCCTACGCTTCGAGGGGGACCGCGGCAAATCAAATAGTTGTATCATATCCGCCGTGAGAGCGAGAAATATGATGAGGAAGGGATGCCACGCATATCTAGCATACGTGGTTGACAAAACCAAAGAGGAAACGAACGTCGATGATGTGAGGGTGGTTTGTAAGTATCCGGATGTCTTCCCTAAAAGACCTACCGGGGCTTCCACCTGACAGAGAGATTGAATTTGTGATCGAGGTCGAGCCTGGTACCAAACCAATCTCCATACCGCCATACCGGATGGCACCCCGCTGAACTTAACGAGTTGAAAACCCAATTGCAAGAGCTTTTGGATAACGGTTTCATTAGACCAAGCCACTCCCCGTGGGGAGCACCGGTTCTTTTTGTGAAAAAGAAAGATGGGACACTTCGAATGTGCATTGACTATCGTCAACTGAACAAGGTCACAATCAAGAATAGGTATCCGTTGCCTAGGATTGATGACTTGTTTGATCAACTACGAGGAGCAACCGTGTTTTCGAAGATTGACTTGAGGTCGGGGGTACCATCAATTGAAGATTAAGGAAGATGACATACCAAAGAGTGCTTTCCGCACAAGGTATGGGCATTTTGAGTTCCTTGTTATGTCGTTTGGGTTAACAAACGCCCCAGCGGCATTCATGGACTTGATGAACCGAGTATTCCATAAATACTTGGATCGATTCGTGATTGTGTTCATAGATGACATCTTGATTTACTCAAAGAGTGAAGAAGAGCATGAGGAGCACTTGATACTTGTTCTTGAAACACTACGGGAGAAGCAACTCTATGCCAAATTTTCTAAATGTGAATTTTGGCTAAAGGAGATTGGCTTCCTCGGGCACGTGGTTTCGGGATCGGGGATTGCTGTTGATAACAAGAAGATAGAAGCCATTACTGAATGGGAGAGGCCAAAGAACGTCAAGAAAATTCGTAGTTTCCTTGGATTGGCAGGCTACTATAGGAAGTTCGTGGAGAAGTTCTCTGTTTTGGCATCGCCATTGACGAAGCTCACTCGTAAAGGAGCTAAGTTTGTATGGGATGACAAATGTGAGAAAGGGTTCATGGAACTAAAGAAGAGATTGACTGAGGCACCGGTACTTGCATTACCCAAACAAGGTGTGGGGTACGATGTCTATAGCGATGCGAGCATCCAAGGGCTCGGATGTGTACTGATGCAGAATGGGAGGGTAATCGCCTATGCTTCACGACAATTGAAGAAGCATGAGGTGAATTATCCTACTCATGATTTGGAGCTCGGGGCAGTGGTATTTGCACTGAAGATATGGAGACATTACCTCTACGGGGAGACATGTCACATATACACTGATCACAAGAGCTTGAAGTACGTGTTTACTCAGAAAGAGCTAAACATGAGACAGAGACGGTGGATGGAGCTGATAAAAGACTACCATCTAGTGATAGAGTATCACCCAGGCAAGGCAAACGTGGTGGCAGATGCTTTGAGCCGGAAGAGCTCGTCTGGGGCATTGATAACTAATTTGAGGGCATTAAGAGCCCAACTGGAGGTAACCAGCGATGGTGCCTTATTGGCACGATTTGAGGTGAGACCCACTTTACTTGATGAGATCAAGAAGGGTCAGGAAGCCGACGAAGAACTTATGAAGGTCCGGGAACGCATGCAAGCGGGGCCGGTGGAGGATTTCAGGGAAAGAGATGATGGTCTCTTGTTATTTCGTGACCGAGTGTGTGTACCGTCAGATGATGAGCTCCGAAAGTCCATCTTAGAGGAGGCTCATTCATCGGCTTATGCCATGCACCCGGGGGGCACGAAAATGTACCGTGATTTGAAGGAAAGTTACTGGTGGTCTGGAATGAAGAGGGAAATAGCCGAGTACATCAGTCGGTGCCTTACTTGTCAACAAGTTAAGGCAGAACATCAGCACCCAGCAGGCTTATTGCAACCACTTTCCATTCCTGAATGGAAGTGGGAACACGTGACTATGGATTTTGTGGTAGGGTTGCCACGGACAATCAGGAACTATGATGCAGTTTGGGTTGTCGTAGATAGGCTCACAAAGAGTGCACACTTCTTGCCTATCAACACTACTTACCCACTTGAGAGGTTAGCCAAATTGTATACGGATGAGATCGTGAGGCTGCATGGGGTCCCAGTGACCATTGTATCTGACAGAGACCCACGATTCACATCACGTTTTTGGCCAAAATTTCAGGAGTCTATGGGAACGAGGTTGAAGTTCAGTACTGCTTTCCACCCACAGACGGATGGGCAGTCTGAAAGAGTCATACAGATCCTAGAAGACATGCTGAGGGCTTGTGCATTGGAGTTCCAGGGAAGTTGGGACAACCACTTAGCACTTGTGGAGTTTGCCTATAACAACAGCTATCAGGCAAGCATCGGCATGCCTCCATACGAGGCATTGTATGGGAGGAGGTGCCGTACACCATTATGTTGGGACGAGGTTGGCATGGCCAAACTCGAGGGTACTGAGTTGGTTGAGGTCACCAAATCAAAGGTGAAGTTGATTCGAGAGGGACTCAAAGCGGCTCAGGATAGACAAAAGAGTTATGCAGATAAGCGTCGAAGAACCTTAGAGTTTAAGGTTGATGACGAGGTATTCTTGAAAGTTTCTCCTTGGAAAGGGATCATTCGGTTCCAAACCCGAGGAAAACTTAACCCACGATATATAGGTCCATTTAGGATTATAGAGAGGATTGGAGCCGTTGCATATCGTCTACAGTTGACTCCTGAGTTAGAGAAGATACATAATGTGTTTCATGTATCCATGCTTAAGAAGTATGTGCATGATCCTTCTCATGTGTTGGAGAAGCCGCCCGTGGAGGTACGTGAAGATTTGAACTATGCCGTACAACCGGTAAGAGTTATTGACAGAAAAGTGAAGAAACTGAGGAGTAGAGAAGTTCCAATGGTTAAAGTCCTTTGGAAAAGTGACCGGGTCGAAGAAGAGACTTGGGAAACAGAAGCTTTGATGAGGAAGCAGTATGCATTCCTATTTGAGTAGAGCTGTGAATTTCGGGGACGAAATCCCTGTTAAGGGGGGGTGAACTTGTGACACCGCTCCCGAAGGTCCTTGAAAATTTGATTTAAAATTCAAAGTTTATGTATTGGATTTCTGATTTCCAAACATTTGTTAAACGATTAATGTTTTACGTAATTAATGACCGATTATTATACTGTTCGAACTCGTATATTAGTATCGGGCTGGCGAATACTCATTTTGGGCCCAACCTGCTAAAAATAGCAAGTATTCGAGAATGGCGTCCTGGATCCACTCGGGAGTGACCCACACGGCAAGTAGTCCAATAATATGTATGACAAATGTCAAATAAGTGATAGAATGATTAAAGGAGAATACAAATGCCTATAACCCCATCTTTGGCATTATTGAGCTAAATAATGGGAGTAGGATTTTCCTCCTATAATATCCATCAAGTAAATTATTGAGATGAGCCTACACATATTGGAGACCAATAATGTGATGTAGGAAGTTGACTTGTTCTAAATAAATTAGGATGAGTACAAAAAGACATCTTTTGACAAAAGATAAAACAATAGGACCCATCTTCCCATTTTTTTTGGAAGTATTGGTAGATATTTTGGACCCCAAAATGATTGGGATCAATTGGGAACCACTCCACATGCCTTGGTAACATGATTGAGAGCTCTTGTATACTCCCACAACCCCCCATTCGACCCCCCAAAAGAGATAAGAGAGCAAAGGTATCCACACAACTCAAAAGGGAAGGAAGGAGGAGAGCAGTCCGCGGGTTCTTTCTTTAGTGCGAAGCTCTTACTGTTCGAGCCATAACTTGAGATTTACTCGTCCAATTAAGGCGTATAAGGTACCAAAAGAAAGCTCTCAAGACGAGGAATCCGTGGAGGTCTGGTTTGCATCAATCGGAGTAGTGGAAGGCTTCCAGATTGTCCGAACAAAACGCAACCTCGCAGAACACAGTTTTGTATTCAAAGTAAGTTTGAATCCAAAACCTTCCTTTTCATTTTCCAAATGATATGAACGATTGGTGGGACTATTATACACTACTAGAAGTGTATAATATGTCCTTATGAAGTTATTTTATTGATGTAAAGGTTAGATACTAACCTAGAGCAAATCTTGGAAAACTAGGAAACGAGTTAACCGGAAAACACCCGTTCTAGGGACTGTTTTCGTGTCATTCGGTTAGGAGTGGAGCTGGCAGCTGGAGGAGGCTGTTTAACACTCATTTCTAAGCAAGGAATCAGTTCTAAATCAACCTTGACCAAAGCCTTGACCATTGGATCAAGAAGGAAAAGTTTAAAGCTCAATTAAGGTGAGGATCGACATCTAATTGCTTACAACTTGTAGGTTAAGCATGAGATTACCTAAATGCTTAAATCATGATTTTTCATGGATTATGATGATTATATATTGATGAAATATTGATATAGTTGCCAAGGAATGAAATTTGAAATGATTTGAGAAGGTATGAATAATATGAGATTAAATGAGTATAAATGAACTATTTTGTGAAAATGGGCATTTTGCTCATGTATGAATTATGTGGATACATAAATGAATATTTGTGTATTGAGATTGAATACTTAAGTTGCTGCTACATAATTATAAATATGTAGAGAATTACAAATAATGAGGATAATGGTATGATAACAATAATCTTAATAGTATTGAAATACTAGTTAGTGATTATTGGAACTTGTTGATTAAATTGATCCTAGGGATTGGATTGTATGAAAGGTACTTGAATATAGTTCAAGTGTATATAATAACTTAGTTTGGAACTAAGGTTAAGTTATGGGAAGTCTTTAAGGATGACCCAAAGTAGTTTAATGGTATGTCAATTCTAGGCATAGGGTTGCTTGAGAATTGGACCTTAATGCATGGTGATGTAATAGAGCCGAGCTCTAGAATGCATGTAAGGTGTAGACTTGGAGTCTATGTATTGTATAGCTAGAGCCGAGCTCTAGGACTTGCGTGGTGATGTAATAGAGCCGAGCTCTAGAACGCAAGGTAAGGAAATTGACCCGGGATATATGAATTATATGGTGATGTAGTAGAGCCGAGCTCTAGAATACAATGTCATGCACTAGGGTTGGACTCTAGGAGTTGTCGTGGCTTATAGCCACGGGGTTGGGAATAGTGATTTCCAAATGAAAATGGGCCCACGGGCCGACTACTTGACTTTTATATAAAGTAAGTATATTTTTAAACGGGGTAACTTAGGGTTACAATCATAATGTACTATCACCCTACTTGAGGGTCTTGTGTTTGAAATACTTGTTGTATATCTATTAGATGCCTGCCACACCAGTACTTTATAGCCGTATAGAGTACTGACCCCTTCGGGGGCGTCCCACCACCATTTCAGGTTGAGGCTAGAGCTTGCTTCCTGTGCTCGTTGCCCGAGTGATTTCCCCGGAGAGAAGACTTGGTTCGTGCTTCCTCCATTCTGTTTTAGAACATTAATAAACATGCTCATGGATATTTTACTTTAGAGCCTGCGTGCTCGTGTTTGCCCTGTGTGGCCCTTTTGTTTTAAACAATGTTTTCCGCTGCGTATTCAATTGTTTATTATGTATGTTTATGGATGACTTATGTGTGAATGATATTCATGACGCCTTGTATAATATGAATGTGTTGGATTGCGGTTGACTATTCGTATTGTACGGCGGGTTGTTGACGTGTCCGGGGAGGTCCGGGGCGTGACATTCGCTCTATCACATCACCATACAATTCATGTCACTCGGGTCAATTTCCTTACCTTGCATTTTAGAGCACGGCTCGTAGAAGTTGCTAGAGAGAGAATATATTTCCGCAGCGTATGGGCTAAATGAATCGACGATGACTGATCTCGTGGTATTTGGGCACTTATAAGCGAAATGCCGTAGATCGACACCAACCGCAGGCTGGCACGTGTCCAAATAACACCGGCATAGCAATAACTTTGGAAGGCACCTCGAGCCCCGCGCTTTTGGGGAAGCCAAGAGGCCGCTGACGGATCTTAGAATTCGGGTCTGACGACGGACGTCGACCATAGAACCCGGGATCCCCACAAATTGGGAGGGCAACACCAGACGAACATCGTCGGACACAGTGCCCCGTCCTTCAAGGCAACTCGTACAAATAGCGACGCCTTATTAGTCTTGTAAATCGGCTATCTAAGGTGGCAAGGGCAGGATTAGCTCGAAGGCATACGGCCGAAGGACCCGGGTGCCCAAGGTGCGAGAGGCCTGGCCAGGCAACGGGCGTCTAAGCCAGGAGATGACGACGCCCGGCGGCAAAAAACTACGGGTACGCTACGCGTTATCTGGCTACGTACGGCGTGAGTACATTGAAAGAATAAGGTACGAACACGGCATAAAGACGAACTTTGGCAAAACATGGATTTTTATTCTTCAGCACTATCGGCTGGAAAGTACAAGTCTACACGCTACAGTCGGAAGGAAGGCTAGACTAAAATATAAATCAGCACATATGGGGGGACGATGGCCGGCTCCCGGCATGAGTGTGCTCTTCCACCTGAGGCTCGGGCTCAGGGGTTGGGGGTTCCGGGATATCCCCCATGGCTATGGCCGCCGCTCGGCGCCTATCCCGCCTTATTTTCCCCAGGGCTTCGATCAGCAGGTCCTCTTCCGTATGATCGGCCGGGTTGACGTCAGGGCCCAGAAGCTTCTCAAAGATGGGGAGAAAGGCTTTGACCCCTTCGCTATAGCCACCGGCGAAGGCGCTATCAGCAGAATCATAAAGGAATTGGCGCGCTAAGGGGGAGCTTCCCATTAGCCGCACGCCGTATTTCAGACGATCCTTCGCCGGGACCTTCTCCAGGGCATGAGAGAACACGTCTCCAAAGGCCCCAGCGCAGAAATCCTTGGCCGAGTCCATGAACTCGCCAGTATTCCGGTAGCCGGAGGTATCAACGCACCATTCCGGGATAGCACCCTTGGGGGCCGGAAGCACCGGCATAAGCTTGAAGCCGGCCTTCTCCAGGCAGGCCAGTTGGGCGCCAGTTTCAGCCTGAAGGGACCGAAGCTCCTCCCTGGCTGAGGCAGCCTCTTCTTCTGCCCGACGGGCGACCTCCCGAGCCTTCAATATGGCGGCATCAGCCTTGCTCCTCGCCTCTACAATGAAATAAATGCTACTATTTATACCCGCCAATGGGCAGTTAGTCCTGATGATGTGGAGGATTGTTAGTGGCTGTGGCCCAACCACCAAATCTCCAGCATTAAATGCGCTTCCCGCCAGAATCTGGGTTCCCCGCCTAATTCCTGACCACGATCGTCTGGTAGAACCGGGGGCCGTTCGTCTGCGGCCCTTCCTGAGAACGTAACAATCTTTTGGGCCTGGGCCATCTACGGAGATGGGCCTCGGCTGACGACGTTCGTCATGGATGTGCTAACCGACCCTCGGCCGAGACCTTGTGCTGTTGTCCCGGAGATAGACATTCGTCCTCATTCCTTCAGGCCAGGGCCATCCGTGGGCTGGGCGACGTACGTCGGTTTGGGGGTAATTGGGCCGGACCCCTGCTCGGGGCCATTTACCCAACACAAGTCCCCCACTTCTGATGTTCCAAGCGTGCGTGGGACATAAGGAAGTATGCTGTGCCTCCTGGAGGATGCCCGTCTTCCGTACTTGTCCACGGGGAACTGGACGTACCTGATCGAAGGGCACCCCGAGTTGGGCGACCGCGGGTGAATCGAGGTGGCGGCTGGCGGCGGAACGGTGCGACTCCCGATGGGAAGTCATCATTACGCGTATCGCTCCCCCAGGTTGGATTCCCGCCAGGGTACGCTCCTCGCCACGTGTCGCTTCTTCATTCGTCCCCCCGGGGGTGCCTCCACTATAAATACCAGAAATCCCCTGATGTCTAGGGTTTCCGATTTCTGGCTTTTGCTTTCGAGTTCTCTTGCCGCTCTTCGGGTTTTTCATCACAGCTTCCCAAGTCCATCTTCAAGTTTTTTAAGGTAATTATTCCTCTTCATCCTCGCCCTTTCTTTTAGTGATGACTTCGATGGAGATCTCTTCAAGTTCGAGTTCTGGTTCTTCGGGCTCCGACTCTGATTCTTCCTCCAATTCTGGCTCCCGTTCCTCCGGAAAAACCAGCATTTCCGGCAACCCAGGTTCGGCGTCCACCGTAGGGTCTATCCACGTCGACAGTGAGCAAGGCGCCGACATTTCCGAGGGTGCCATTGAGGCAGTGCCTCTGAATGAACGTGCGGCCGGGTACGATTCCGCGGATGAGGCTCAATCTGGCTCTGATCTGGAGGTGCACGATTTAGGTATCCCCATGGACGTGCAGAGGCACATCTGCAAGATTAAGAGTGTTTTAGAGCACAGGCAATCCCTCTCTAGCGTCGCCATGAACAAGATTGCTTCCTTCTTCCCCCATCCGTTCGTCTTTAGCCATAGCGGGGCTGAACATGCCATGCGGCGACAGCCGGGGATGATCATCCTGCATGTGGACTCCGTAGAGGCCGGTCTGCGGTTTCCCCTCCACCCTTTTTACGTGGAGTTCTTCAACTGCTACCAGGCGGTCCCGGCGCAGTTCATGCCCAACTCTTATAGGTTTATCTCCGCATTCCTCGTGCGCTGCTCGTCCGCGGAAGCCGGCATATCCCTGGATCTGTTTCACTACTTTTACCGGGTCACCCCGCAGAATTCCGACGGTTATCTGAGTGTGGCCGCTCGTCCGAAGAGGAAGCTGTTCGAGCACTATCCTTCCTCCATCCATGATTGGAAAAATAGGCTCTTCTTCCTTAGATATGATGGTCCTCCCCTCCCGATCCGCTGGAACGGTTACCCCCCAAAGATCGAGTCGCCGGTGCTGACGGACGAGCTGGAGGCGGAAGTTAACAAAGTCCTGGAAGGCGGCATTCGCCCCATAGGAGAATACCTGACCCCCGAGGCACTCTCTGAAGCAGGCATAGGTACCGCCCGTGTTCCTGGATTCCTTCCCCCCTTGGACGCTCGTCTCGGGGCACGGGCGGTCCTGTCCTCTGAGGTGGGTGTTCCTCCCTATCCCTGTTCGTCTTTTCACATTCTTGTATTTCTCTCTTGCAGGTCTTCCTCTTACCGCCGACCAGATGGACAACGCCGAGTGCCTGAGGAACAGGAAGGCGAAGATGGCTGCGGCCAAAGCGGCCAGGGAGGCCGCCGCCCATGGTGCCGGATCGTCTGCCTCTGACGCCGCCCGTCGGACTGCAGATGGTGAGCAGCATCTGATTGCCACCCTCCTGAATGAGGGGGCCATACCTCACCATGCTGAATCTGCTCTCCCCCCGCCGGTCGTCACAACGAAGGTGGTTCCCAAGAAAGGGGGCGAGAGGGCCCCAGAAAAGAAGCCGAAGAGGGGGCGAGACTGCTCTTCCTCCGGCCCCGTTGTTGAAGATGCCAACGGCCTCTCCCTGAGCCGGCCGGCGGAAGAGCTTTGGAGGGAGCTTGGGGCCAAGGCCGGCCTCGAACTGGCCCCCCCGGTCGTCTTCTGAAGCGACCAGCGCCGCTCTGGCAGCGGCCATCCAGGTATTGTCGCGATTCGACTCACCTTGTCTCCCTGACGCCCGTCGTTTCGTCATCTAACTTCCGTTCATCCCATTCCTTACAGTCAGGGCTGTTGGTGCTGCAAGCCGAGGCTGCCAGGGAGGCCGCCCTGCAGGAGGCGAGGAGCAAGGCTGATGCCGCCATATTGAAGGCTCGGGAGGTCGCCCGTCGGGCAGAAGAAGAGGCTGCCTCAGCCAGGGAGGAGCTTCGGTCCCTTCAGGCTGAAACTGGCGCCCAACTGGCCTGCCTGGAGAAGGCCGGCTTCAAGCTTATGCCGGTGCTTCCGGCCCCCAAGGGTGCTATCCCGGAATGGTGCGTTGATACCTCCGGCTACCGGAATACTGGCGAGTTCATGGACTCGGCCAAGGATTTCTGCGCTGGGGCCTTTGGAGACGTGTTCTCTCATGCCCTGGAGAAGGTCCCGGCGAAGGATCGTCTGAAATACGGCGTGCGGCTAATGGGAAGCTCCCCCTTAGCGCGCCAATTCCTTTATGATTCTGCTGATAGCGCCTTCGCCGGTGGCTATAGCGAAGGGGTCAAAGCCTTTCTCCCCATCTTTGAGAAGCTTCTGGGCCCTGACGTCAACCCGGCCGATCATACGGAAGAGGACCTGCTGATCGAAGCCCTGGGGAAAATAAGGCGGGATAGGCGCCGAGCGGCGGCCATAGCCATGGGGGATATCCCGGAACCCCCAACCCCTGAGCCCGAGCCTCAGGTGGAAGAGCACACTCATGCCGGGAGCCGGCCATCGTCCCCCCATATGTGCTGATTTATATTTTAGTCTAGCCTTCCTTCCGACTGTAGCGTGTAGACTTGTACTTTCCAGCCGATAGTGCTGAAGAATAAAAATCCATGTTTTGCCAAAGTTCGTCTTTATGCCGTGTTCGTACCTTATTCTTTCAATGTACTCACGCCGTACGTAGCCAGATAACGCGTAGCGTACCCGTAGTTTTTTGCCGCCGGGCGTCGTCATCTCCTGGCTTAGACGCCCGTTGCCTAGCCAGGCCTCTCGCACCTTGGGCACCCGGGTCCTTCGGCCGTATGCCTTCGAGCTAATCCTGCCCTTGCCACCTTAGATAGCCGATTTACAAGACTAATAAGGCGTCGCTATTTGTACGAGTTGCCTTGAAGGACGGGGCACTGTGTCCGACGATGTTCGTCTGGTGTTGCCCTCCCAATTTGTGGGGATCCCGGGTTCTATGGTCGACGTCCGTCGTCAGACCCGAATTCTAAGATCCGTCAGCGGCCTCTTGGCTTCCCCAAAAGCGCGGGGCTCGAGGTGCCTTCCAAAGTTATTGCTATGCCGGTGTTATTTGGACACGTGCCAGCCTGCGGTTGGTGTCGATCTACGGCATTTCGCTTATAAGTGCCCAAATACCACGAGATCAGTCATCGTCGATTCATTTAGCCCATACGCTGCGGAAATATATTCTCTCTCTAGCAACTTCTACGAACCGGATTTATCCCCAGTGCCCAAGCAAAAGGTACCGTTCGTTGCCATGTCCTCCGAAAATCGCCTCGACGATGGTTGTTCTTCTGGTGAAGACTTGGAATATTATGAGCGGGGAATGCCGCCCTGGCCTCCCCGTTATAGCCTCAGCTTTTCGTACGTTCGGCGTCAAGTCCAACGCCTGACGAATGCTGACAAGCGTCTGATCAGCCAATGGTTCTATCCTCCAAGGACCTACGACGATCGGCGTCTGCGCAACCCCATGCGCCATCTGCCCGGCTATGTGGTGGTCCATTTGGATTCGGTGATAGCCGGGCTGAACTTTCCCTTGCATAGCTTTCACTTAGAGCTCTTCAGGGCCCTTGAGATAGTGCCTGCGCAGTTCGTCCCTGCCGCCTATCGGATAATCGCTGGCTTCATTATTAGATGCCACAGCGTCGGTGTGACCCCCACCGTGGACCTGCTGCACCATTTCTTCCGGCTGTCCCCCTTCGGACGCACGGGGTATCTGACCCTGATCGCCCGTCCGTCCATGGTCCTATTCTCAAACAATGCTGGGAATCCGGATGGTTGGGAAGAGCGCTTCTTCCTGGCCGGAGTAGGCTCACCGATGCCATTCTCTGACCGGTGGAATGCTTACCCGGTGAAGACGATCCCGCCGCCCATGACGGACGAGGAGCTCGGATATGCCAAGCGCATAGCCGGACTTGGCATCCAGAACCTCCGGTTGCTGGTGGCCGAGCCTTTCAAAGCTCGGGCTGGGTTAGGTGCGTCCGTTTGTACTTGTATTGTTTTAACCTCTCTCCACTGTTATGGCTCTGAACGTCTTGGTTCCCTTTGTGCAGGAATTTTTCCCTCCACGTCTACGATGAGCCGAGTCAACGCTGCTTCGACTGCCGCCGGCCGTGAGCACAAGGGGCATGACAAGCCTGGGAAGCCGCTCGTCCCCAAGGTCGAACCTCGGGTGACCAGGGCACGAGCTGATGACGCTTCGGGGGCCGGCGCCTCCAAGAGGCCACGTGCTGAGGGCACCTCCTCCAAGGCCATCATTGTGGCCGATGACTCCGATGGGGAGCCCGGAAGTCCCCTCAAGCGGAAACCCACTTCCCGGCCCCATCTTCGTGCTTCTCCCCCCGCAGAATTCCGACGTCCGCCGTCTCCGGGACGATGATGCCCAAGCTGCCAAGGGTTCTGACGACGCTCGTCCAAGCTCGCCTCCCGAAGCCAGTGGGTCTTCTCTTGGACTGATTGAGTTCTCCGGGGTTGGTCCCCGCAAAGAGTCAATGATGCTCTTCGGCCAGACAGCGTCCTCCATCTGGTGTGGGCTGAATCTCAAGGTTCCGCAGGACTTCGCTGCTCAGGAGGCCCCTGAAGATCTCTTGGAGTGCGGCCAGAGCACGCTGGATAAGGCCGGGCTCTACTTCCATAGGGCTCGGATGGCCTTCGAGCGCCAGGGCAGGGAGATGGCTAGAGTACGGGCTGAATGTGATGCCCTTCTGAGGAATGCAAAAGGCAGGGCTGGCACCCTTCAAGAGAAAGCCGAGGCCTATGATAAGCTCGTTCAGGAGAATGCCTCTCAGAAGGAGCTTCTCAAGAAGCAGGAGGCCGAGCTCGTGGATCTCCGCAGCCGGATGTGGGCCGTAGAGCAGGCCAAGGTGGAGCTTCGCCGGACGGGCATGGACAACCATGTCCCTATTTATGAGGCCGATGTTGCCAAAATCAAGGAGTCTGGTTCCATTGCCTTCCAGAAATCCAAAGCTTACACAGGTGCCATTCACACCATGGCCATGAAGTTTCTCCCGAGGCTCGTCGGAGAATTTCTAGCCACCTGCCCGGATGCCTATCTGGATGGGGTCAAATTGCTCCAGGCCACCCCCACCGGACGGCGTTTCCTTGATGATCTTGCCGATGATACTTATCGCAAGGGCATGGTTGGGCTCGTAGCGGAGAATCTCCCCACGTTCGAGCGTCATTTCGGGGCTCCTTTCGATCCGGAGGCGGCTGGCTTTGATGTTCTGATGGCGGACGCTCATGCGGGGGCCCTCGAGCTGCTGAAGGAGCAGGCGGAAGCCAAAGCTAGTGAAGAATGCAAGCAGGCTCTTTCCAAAATTCCAGCTCCGGACGTCGATCGAAAGTGATTCTCTGTTCATGACCTTGTACTTGTACAATTTTTCCCATTATTTCCATTGTCTTGTAATTTTCCGGCCAATAGTGCCGAAGAATAAAAAATCATTCTTTGCTCCTTGCTCTTCTGGCATTTTTTTTTTTTTTTTGGAGTCTTTTAGTCTTCGTTCGTCCTTGGTCCCTGGTCCCACCGGCGTCCCTACTTCGAGGAGACGTTCGGTGTCCGCCGACATCGCAAGGATGAACAGGTTTATCTACATCGAGATTCCCCCCTTTTTTCGTTCGTCCGTGGTCCTTTTAGCCTTACCGACGCCTCTTGCTTCGAAGAGGACGTTCGGTACCCAAGGACTCGCAGGGACGAACAGGTCTACCCTCACGGGTCCCCGACTTTGTTACCCCACGTCCATCGATCCATGGTCGTTTGTGGGATAAACAGGTTTATCTTGGCAGGCTCCCTTGGTTCGTCTAGCCCCCTCCGCGTCTCTACTAACCTCTACACCGAGAGGCGTTCGTCTTCGGCGGTTGGAGAAGATCTGGCACACCCGGGCAAGATTCCCTTCTACATAGGAGCTCCTCTCCTCTTCTCCCCATTTTTTTTTTTTTTTTTTGGTGGAGGCAATCCATACTCTTCGTTCGTCATTGGTCCCTGGTCCTACCGGCGTTCCTACTTCGAGGAGACGTCCGGTATCCGCCGACATCTCAATGAGGAACAGGTTTATCTGCATCGAGATTCCCTGGTGCTTCGTTCGTCCTTGGTCCCTGGTCCCACCGGCGTCCCTACTTCGAGGAGACGTTCGGTATCCGCAGATATCACAAGGAGGAACAGGTTTATCTACATCGAGATTCCCTTCTTTAACGGTTGTTGGCAAGAACAGAATTGATGAAAAAACAGGGGCCTTATTATTGACGACGTCCGGCCATTTTACATGGTAGTGGGAATAATACAAGGACAACAGCCCCTAACTATTGATAGAACTTCTTCAAGTGCTCTACGTTCCACATCCCGGCATGGTTCCCCTCCATGGTGTGGAGGAGGAACGTCCCCTGGTTATATCTTCTGATGACCCGGTAAGGTCCTTCCCAGTTCTTCGCCATTTTGCCGCCTTCGAGCGGCTTGCTCTTCTCTCTTTTCCTGAGTACGAGGTCCCCGGCCTCTATTTCGCGGAATTTCACGGCCTTGTTGAAGTATCTCTGGGTGGCCCTGTGATACTCTTCCATGCGACGAGCCGCTAGGTCCCTCCGTTCCTCGATGAAATGGAGCTCTGCTCGTAGGTTGATCTCGTTGTCCTCCGGCTGGAAGTGCTTGGTGCGATGGGTAGGTACCAGTACCTCCGTCGGTACCTTAGCTTGGAATCCGTAAGCCAAGGCAAAGGGGGTTTCCCCAGTCGCCGTTCTTGGCGTCGTCCTGTACGTCCATAAGACATAATTCAGCTGCTCCGGCCAGGTGGAGGTGTAGTCTTCCAACTTCTTCTTGATCCCGTCCATGATGGTCCGGTTCATGTTCTCCACTTGGCCGTTGGCTTGCGGGTAGGCCACCGAGGCCTTAGAGTGCCTGATGCCCCACTTCGCCAAGTATGCCTCAAAGCCTCTGCCGACGAACTGCCGACCGTTGTCTGTGATGATCTGCTCCGGGATCCCGAAGCGGCAAATGATGTTCTGCCAGACGAACTTCTGGCACTGGAATTCAGTGATGGAGGCCAATGGTTCGGCCTCGACCCATTTCGTGAAATAATCAACCGCCACAATGACGAACTTCCTTCCACCAGCAGCCGTTGGCAGAGGACCCAGCAGGTCTACGCCCCACCTAGCAAAAGGTAGCGCGATGGTCATCGGGGTGTAGAAACTCGCTGGGCGGCCAGGGACAGGTGCATACTGCTGGCACACTGCGCACTTCCGCGTGTGGTTGAAGCAATCTTGCTGTATGGTCGGCCAGTAATAGCCCTGCAGGATGATTTTTCTGGCCAAGGTTCGGGGGCCCTGGTGGCTGGAGCAGATCCCTTCATGTATTTCCTCGATTACCGCCGCTGCCAGGCTCGGCGGGAGGCACCTGAGGTAGGGTCCGCCGAACGTCTTCTTGTAAAGTTGCCCATCAATGAGTTCAAAGTTAGGGGCACGCCTCTTTATCCACGCGGCTCTTCCTGTACTGCCATCACCTTCAGGCTCAGGGAGTGTCCCATCTATGAGATAATCTGCTATCTCCGTTGCCCAGTTAGGTTCGGCAACGGAGATAACCTCTACCTGGATGACGTCCGTCGCCGGTGCTGGGAATACCTCCTGCCTAACGAAGCCTCTGATGTGTCGGGGGATGCTTGATGTCGGGTCATCGGTTGGGGGGTTGCTTAGTTTTGACAGAATGTCCGCCTCTGCATTCTCCACCCGCGATACCTGCTCAAGCACCACCTGCTCAAATTGTGCAGTCTGTTCCTCCGCCAGCTCTTTGTAGACCTTCATTCTCTCTTCCCTGGTTTCAGCAGTGCCGTTCATCTGGGTTACCACCAGCTGGCTGTCCATTCTCACCTTCAGACGAGCTGCTCCGAGGGCTTTTGCGCATTTCAGCCCTGCGATAAGCGCCTCGTACTCAGCCTCGTTGTTGGTGACCTTGAACTCAAATTTCATAGAGTAGTAGGCTTTGAAACCTTCGGGGGAAGTGATCACTGCTCCTCCGCCGCAGCCCCGCGCACTCGAGGCCCCATCGGTGTACATTTCCCACCAATCGTCAAAGTCATTGTTGTCATGGGTTCCGTCCTCGGTGCGCGCGGTGCATTCCGCAATGAAGTCCGCCAGAGCCTGCCCTTTGATCGTCGGCCTCGGCTTGAAGTCCACGTCATACTGGCCGATCATCAAGGACCACTTCGTTATCCTTCCGCTTGCCATTGTGTTCCTGAGGACTGTGGCGAGGGGCTGCGTCGTGTAGATAGTCACCGGGTGTGCTTGGAAATACGGTGCCAGGCGCTTGATGGATGCAATCAAGGCGAGGATCGTCTTTTCCATCAGTGTGTACCTCGTCTCGGGACCGTTCAGCGCCTTACTTACAAAGTATATTGGCCGCTGAACGCCTTCAGATTCCTTCAGCAGCACGGCACTTACGGCCAGGTCGGCTACTGCCAAGTACATGTATAATCTCTCCCCGGGATCTGCCTTGGTGAGGACGAGCGGGGAGGAGAGATATACCTTGAAATCTTCGAAAGCAGTTTGGCACTCCGGGGTCCATTGAAAGGGGTTGGCCTTCTTCATGATCTGAAAAAAGGGAATCGCCTTATCAGCCAGCTTGGATAAGAATCTGCTCAGGGCCGCCAGACGCCCGGTGAGCCGCTGCACGTCTTTTAGGTTCTTTGGGGCTTCCATGTCCATAATCGCCTTCACCTTCTCCGGGTTAGGCTCGATCCCCCGCTCGCTCATCATGTAGCCGAGGAACTTGCCGCCCCTGACGGCGAAGGCGCACTTCTTCGGATTGAGCCTCATGCTGGCCTTCTCCATGATGCTGAAGACCCTCTCCATGTCCTGGACATGGTCCTCCTTTTTCTTGCTTTTGATCAGGATGTCATCCACGTAAGCTTCCATTGTCTTTCCAAGTACGTCCTTGAACAACATCCCAATCATCCTCTGAAAAGTAGCCATGGCGTTCCTCAGGCCGAAAGGCATGACGATGTAGCAATACACGCCGTCCGCCGTAACGAACGCCGTTTTTTTCGGCATCATCGGGGTGCATGAACACCTGATGGTAGCCCCTGAATGCGTCCATGAAGCTGAGCAGC
Source organism: Cuscuta epithymum (assembly GCA_945859915.1). Taxonomy (NCBI): domain Eukaryota; kingdom Viridiplantae; phylum Streptophyta; class Magnoliopsida; order Solanales; family Convolvulaceae; genus Cuscuta; species Cuscuta epithymum. Next base: position 25,669 of record CAMAPF010000404.1, on the reverse strand, counting down.
TCGCAGCCTGCTGTCTCATCCACCAGCAGGTCGATCCTCGGGACAGGGTAAGGGTCCATCGGACAAGCTTTGTTGAGGTCCGAGTAATCGACGCACATCCGCCACGTGTCGCCCTTTGGGGCTAGTACCACGTTGGCCAACCACTCCACGTGGATGACTGGCCGGATATGTTTGATGCCGAGGAGAGTTGCTGTTTCCTTCCTGATGAAATCGCGTCGGTCGGCCGCCATATATCTCTTCTTCTGTTGTATAGGCTTGGCATCCGGCCGCACGGCGAGTTTATGGCATATGAGGTTGGGGTCGATGCCCGGCATGTCCTCCGGCCCTCTGGCGAACAAGATCCTGAACCTCCGGAGGACGGCTATGACCCCTGCCCTGATTTCCGGCTCTAGATCCGCACCAATGGACACCTTCCTGTCCGTCGGATCGTCGAGTTCAATTTCCTCCAGCAGAGTTGCTGGTTCCAGATGAGCGTCCAAGTCGGCTTGTTTGGCCTTCTCGGAGATGCTGTTGACCCGAGCCTCCCGCTCGTTGAGCTTCTCCATGGCCTTTGTGTAGCAGGCTCTGGCCATATGCGGGTCCGTACGTGCTACTCCCACTCCAGTGTCGGTGGGGAATTTGATGCATGAGTGCCGTACGGAGCATATGGCCCCCAAGTCTTCTAGGCCGGGTCGGCCCAAAATGGCGTTGTGGGCGCACTTCAGGCGGACCACGACGAACGTCATTCCGATCCGGGCGGTGTGGGGGCCGTCGCCGACCTCCACTGGCAAGATGATGGTGCCCTCAGCGTCAATACAATCCCCGGTGAAGCCGGACAGCGGGGTGCGCAGAGGGTGCAGCATGTCCTTCCTGAGCTTCATTCCCTCGAAAGCCTCCCAGTAGAGGACGTTCACACTGCTCCCGGTATCCACAAGGACGCGGCGGACGATGGCATCGTTCACGTCCATGCTGATCACCAGCTCGTCTCTGTGCGGCGCTGGTGACATTGGCAGATCGGCGGGACCGAAGGTGATCGCCTCGATTTTGTTGCGCTTAGCGGGGGGTGCTGATACGGAACCCACATAGAGTGATCTCTCAAATTTTTTCCGCTCGGCGGGTGTATCCCCTGTCTCGGCGCCCCCGAAGATCACCTTGATCTCCAACTTCTTCTTTTTGCCCTTCGGGCCAAGGGATCCCTCCGGACGTTTATCTGCACTCCGATAATCCACGTCCTGAGGTTCCGCCTCGCGCCGGTCGTCGCGGCGCCATGTCCTGTGCCTGGGGTTCGGCTTCTGCTGGCTGTTTTTGTTCAGCAGCTGGGTGAATTCGCCCAAGTACCCCTGGCGGATCAGCTCGTCAATTGCCTTCCTCAATTGGCTGCAATTGTCTGTCAGGTGGCCGGCCCTCTGATGGTATTCACAGTAGGCCGATTGGTCGTGCCCCATATGCTTCTTCATGTCTTGGGGCTCCACCAGGAGGCCCTTGTCCTTGATGGCCTCGAAGATTTGGCTCACTGGATAGGCCAAGGGAAAATAGCGGTCGTCCGGCCGCGTTTGACTGTCTCCGGACGGAGCCTTCCAAGGGACCATTGCCCCGTCCACCTTTTTCTTTTTGTTTGGGGGGGAGGGCCCGGTTCCTGGCTCGGGTCCGAGCCTGTCCGCCATCTTTCGTGGCTGGGCCGCGGAGACTCCGTCCCGCTGCCTGATCTCCTCCTCAATGGAGGCATACTTCTGGGCCCGGGCCAGAACCTCGGTGTAGCTGGTGCCGGGATTCCTCCTTAGGTCCCGGTATAGATCCCCTGTGGCCAGCGCACTGGTGAACATGTTGGTGGCCAGACGTTCGTCCAGATCGTCGACCTGTAGGACCTCGTCCCTCCACCTTACCAGGAACCTAGCCAGCGGTTCGTCCCGCCCTTGTTTGATGTGGGCGAGAGCCGTGACGTCCTTCCTGGGGGTGGTACTGGCGGCAAACTGCGCCATGAACTGCTGGGAGAGCTGTTCATATGAGTCGATGGTGCCTGGCCTCAACTGGCCGAACCATTCTTGCGCCGGCCCCCTGAGGGTGCTGAAGAACAATCTGCAGATGGCCTCGTCTGATGCTCCCAGCATGGACAGGTTCCCTTGGTAGCTTATCAGATGGGCTTTGGGATCGCCAGCCCCATTGTACACCAAGTTGCCCGGGGGCCTGCAGTCCCGGGGAATCTCGACGCTCATCACCCGTGGAGTAAAGGGAGATGTGAGAGAGAAAGAGGGTGTGGCCGAGCCAACGTCCGCCCGCCTATTCATCTCGGCTATCTGCCTTTCCATGGCCTCCAACCTTGCATCCTGTGCGGCCCTTCTGGGGGACACAGGGGGCGCGGCTTCGGGGACGGCATTCTGCTGAGTGGCCACAGCATCGTGCGGCCGCCTAAAGATCTGCGCACCTCGCCGTTGGAAACGTCGTCCAACGATGTTGATCCTCGGGGTCTCGTCTCCCCGCGGGATTTGGCGGGGGACCGATGGTGTGTGAGCCCTGGATGTGGCGATGCTGATTCTGGTTCGCCCTCCCCGTTCCACGGGAGCCTGAACCCCCACCTAGCCGCTCGTGGACTGAGGGCCGGTGGTCGCTGGATCCTGTCGTATCGTCATACGACTGCATGCGGCGTATGGGAGAGAGGGGCGTTCGCTGGGTGCTTGCAGAGTACACCTGGTCTCGGGCCTCCCGCTCGTCTGCCAAGCGACGCATGGTGTCTGCGAGTTCCCGCATGAGGCGGGGATCCTGCCTGGCCTCCAGAGGAATGAGGTCAGTGATACCCCCCGTTTCCCCCGGAGGTCCATATTGTTGCGGACAGTTCCGAGTTCTGGCCGCGATTCCGGCGGCTTGATTCCAGACGCTCGGAGAGATCACGCTGGTTGTTGCTTCCTGACATCGTGTTTGCTGTAGGTAGACTTAGTAGCTGTTTGGGAGAGTTTCTGGAAACTTTTTGCTCAGTTTCCCACAGACGGCGCCAGTGTTGAAGTTTATTCCTTCAACCCTTGGACCCAACACGTAAGCCCAAAGATTTCGAGTGGAGTAAGTGTAAGGATATCTAGCCCAACAACTATGAGATGGATCAGGAAACAACAGTAATAGCAGGCAATGTAAATAGGTATTATTAACTTCGTAATAACTCCCCTAAGTACAATCTACTTGCTAAAAAGGGCACGTCGGCCGTTCGTCTTACAAGGCAGTAGAAATGCTCCGAGTAAGAATACAATAGCTAGATGCTAAGAATAGAAAGTTGCCCACCCTCTACAATGAAATAAATGCTACTATTTATACCCGCCAATGGGCAGTTAGTCCTGATGATGTGGAGGATTGTTAGTGGCTGTGGCCCAACCACCAAATCTCCAGCATTAAATGCGCTTCCCGCCAGAATCTGGGTTCCCCGCCTAATTCCTGACCACGATCGTCTGGTAGAACCGGGGGCCGTTCGTCTGCGGCCCTTCCTGAGAACGTAACAATCTTTTGGGCCTGGGCCATCTACGGAGATGGGCCTCGGCTGACGACGTTCGTCATGGATGTGCTAACCGACCCTCGGCCGAGACCTTGTGCTGTTGTCCCGGAGATAGACATTCGTCCTCATTCCTTCAGGCCAGGGCCATCCGTGGGCTGGGCGACGTACGTCGGTTTGGGGGTAATTGGGCCGGACCCCTGCTCGGGGCCATTTACCCAACAAACCCAATACATGACATTGTATTCTAGAGCTCCGCTCTATCACATCACCATACAATTCATGTCACTTGGGTCAATTTCCTCACCTTGCATTCTAGAGCACGACTCTATCACATCACCATGCAATCCTTAGAGCTCCAACCCAATACATGACATTGTATTCTAGAGCTCTGCTCTATCACATCACCATACAATTCATGTCACTTGGGTCAATTTCCTCACCTTGCACGAAGGTCCAATTCCTAAGCAAACATATGCCTAGAATTGACATATCGATAAACTACCTTGGGTCATCCTTAAAGACTGCCCATAACATAACCTTAGCTTCATACTAAGTCATTATATGCACTTGAGGTATATTCAAGTGCATTGCATACAATCCAATCCCTAGGATCAATTCTATCAACAATTTCCAATAATCACTAACTAGTATTTCAATACTATTAAGATTATTGCTGTAACACCCCGGCCCCACCAGACCCGAGGTAGTTACTCCGGACCAATAGTACTGTCCCCACAAACCACCACGAGCCTTTACCGCGCACTTTGTCCTCACTCATGCGCGCCCTGAGAAACTTCCCAGGGGGTCACCCATCCCAAGACTACTCCCGTGCAAGCACGCTTAACTTTGGAGTTCTTGGGTGATGAGCTCCCTTAAAAGGAGATGCACCTCTGTTGGTATGAGTAGTACTATTAATCCGTTTAAATTAAATCTCAAGTGTTACAATCACCCCCACTTAGGATCGCAACGTCCTCGTTGCGCCCTTGAACCAATTTCAAATCTCAATCAAATCCCAGAATCTTCCCCCGCTAAGTGCCCGCCCGATATCCAACGGGTCATCACACTGTCGCAGGGTTGCTCTGATACCATTTGTAACACCCCGGCCCCACCAGACCCGAGGTAGTTACTCCGGACCAATAGTACTGTCCCCACAAACCACCACGAGCCTTTACCGCGCACTTTGTCCTCACTCATGCGCGCCCTGAGAAACTTCCCAGGGGGTCACCCATCCCAAGACTACTCCCGTGCAAGCACGCTTAACTTTGGAGTTCTTGGGTGATGAGCTCCCTTAAAAGGAGATGCACCTCTGTTGGTATGAGTAGTACTATTAATCCGTTTAAATTAAATCTCAAGTGTTACAATTGCTATCATACAAATACTCTCACTTTGTCATTCTCTACATATTTACAATTATGTAGCAGCAACTTAAGTATTCAACCTCAATACATAAATATTCATTTATGTATCCACATAATTCATACATGAGTAAAATGCCTATTTCACAAAATAGTTCATTTATAACTCATTTAATCTCATATTATTCATACGTCCTCAAATCATTTCCAATTTCATTCTTTGGAAACTATATCAATATTTAATCAATATTTAATCATCATAATCCATGAAAAATTATGCTTTAGGCATTGAGGTAATCTCATGCTTAACCTACAAGTTGTAAGCAATTAGATGTCAATCCTCACCTTAAATGAGCTTTAAAACTTTCCTTCTCGATCCAATGACCAAAGCCTCGGCCAAGGAAGTTTGAGAACTGATTCCTTGCTTGGAAATGAGTGTTAAACAGCCTCCTCAAGGTGCTAGCTCAACCCCTAATCGTTGATACGAAAACAGCCCCTAGAATGGGTGTTTTCCGGCTAACTCGTTTCCTAGTTTTCCAAGATTTGCTCTAGGTTAGTATCTAACCTTTACACCAATAAAATACCTTTACAAGGACATATTACACACTTGGAGTTAGGGGTGGGCAAATATACCGAACCGGCATGATACCGAACCGGACCGGTATGGTACCGGACCGATAAATGGGGTTTGAAACGGATCTCAAAATTTGTGTGTGTGTGTGTGTGTGTGTGTCAGTGTGTCCGGACGTGCGTGTGTGTGTGTGTGGGGGGGGGGGGGGTACGTGCGTGTGCGCGTGCGTGTGTGAGTGTGGACGTGCAGGCGGGCGGGCGGGTGTGCGTGTGTGCGTGGGAGCAAGAGTGCGTGCGGGCGTGCGGGGCGGCCAAGCATGGGTGTGTGTGGGTTTGTGGGTGGGGGTGCGTGTGGGCGTGCGTGCATGTGCGTGCGTGCGGGCGGGCTGGCGGGCGTGCGTGGGTGTGTGTGGGTGTGTGGATGTGGGTGGGGGCATGTGTGTGTGCGTGCGTGTGTGCGGGCGTGGGTGCGTGCGTCTGTGGGCGTGTGTGCGTGCGTGCGTGCGTGAGTGGGAGGGCGTGTATGCGTGTGTGCGCGGGCGAGCGGGCGGGGCGGGCGTGTGTGGCTGAATAGATAAATAAATAAATAAATAAATAGATAAATGGATAAATAGTTAACTAGATAAATAGTTATCTAAATAAATAGATAAATCGTTAAATAGGTAAATAGATATATAGATAAATAGACAAATAGTTAAATGGATAAATACATAAATAGTTAAATAAATAAATAAATAAATAAATAAATAAATAGATAAATAGATAAATAGGTAAATAGATAAATAGTTAAATAGATAAATAGTTAAATGAATGGTCATCATTTATGCAATATGCATAAGGTAAACTACTTTTACTGGATAAGATGAGAGAGAAACACCCTCATCTCACTAAAAATCCGACCAAGTCCTAACTCCCAAATGGATTTCCGGCATCAACGCCGGAATCCTTACCGCAACATCAATAGAAATCATTTCTGCTGTTGCTGGAATTCTCCCCATTTCAGCACAGGTTGCCGCGATCAGTATCAGTTCTCTCATCCCGTAGGATGTTCTATAAGCAGACCCAAGGACACTGGAGCAGTAGCAAGGAGTTGCTTCAACCAATATCACAATCCAAATTGGTACTATGAAACGTGCCCAGATTTCAAGCCGGATTGGTACTACCATGATTTGTATCCAATCCATCATCCCTTCGAAGAAAGCAAGCAGTATCAGCACCAGGAACGAACAACTTGTCACGCCCCCGGACCTATCCGGACACGTCAACAACCCGCCATACAATACGAATAGTCAACCGCAGTCCAACACATTCATATTATACAAGGCGTCTTGAATATCATTCACACATGTACATCCATAAACAAACATAATAAGTAATTCATAACGCAGCGGAAAACATTGTTTAAAACAAAAGGCCACACATGGCTATTCATGAGCACGCAGGCTCTATAGTAAAAATATCCATGAGCATGTTTATTAATGTTTAAAAACAGAATGGAGGAAGCACGAACCAAGTCTTCCCTCCTATATGATCTCTCAAGCAACGAGCACAGGAAGCAAGCTCTAGCCTCAACCTGAAAAATGGTGGTGGGACGCCCCCGAAGGGGTCAGCACTCTATAGGGCTATAAAGTGCTGGTGTGGATGGCATCTAATAGATATACAACCAGTATTTCAAACACAAGACCCTCAAATAGGGTGATAATATAATCTAGGCCGTAACCCCAAGTTACCCCGTTTTAAAATATACTTACTTTATATATAAAGTCAAGTAGTCGGCCCCGTAGGCCCAAGGTTTGTTTATCAAACATACCCCAAAATCCCGTGACCCCTAGTCACAATAATACATAGGGTTCAACCCTAACACATATGTTTGCATTCTCGAGTCCAACTCGACTACATCACCATGCACCTTAATTAACATAAGCTAACTACTCCACCATGCATTTCTCGAGTCCAACTCGACTACATCACCATGCACCTTAATTAACATAAGCTAACTACTCCACCGTGCATTTCTCGAGTTCAACTCGACTACATCACCATGCACAACAATCACCTCATCATGTCTACCCAATGCAATTCTATGAGCACGGGCTCAAGTACATCTCCTTACATTGGCATAGACCCCAATTCCTAAGCACTCACTATGCCTAGAATTGTAATATCAATAATCTATTTTGGGACATCCCTACGGACTGCCCAACCATGGTCATAGCATCACATTACATCAAATTTGTCACTTGCATCACAATCAAGTACATCAATTATAATCAAATCCTTAGATTCAATTCCCTTAACAATTACAACAATCATTAACTAGTATTTCCATACTATTAAGATTATTCTTATCCATCATATATTCCATTTATAAAACCCTACATATTTAGAGATATGTAGCAGCAACTTAATCATTCAATGTAATACATAAATAATCATTTATGTATCTACACAATTCACACATGAGTAAAATGACTATTTCACACAATAGTTCTTTTAACTCCATTTTTATCAATACTTTGCCAAATCATTTCTCATTTCATTCTTTGGAAAATAGATCAATATTCCATCAATAATTTATCATCATAATCCATGGAAAACATTATTTGGGCATTTAGGTAATCTCATGCTTAACCTACAAGTTGTAAGCAACTAGATGTCGATCCTCACCTCAAATGAGCTTTAAAACCTTCCTCCTCGATCCAATGACCAAAGCCTCGGCCAAGGAAGATTGGGAACTAGTTCCTTGCTTGAAAATGGGTGCTAAACAGCCTCCTCAAGTTGCTATTTCAACCCCTAATCGTTGATACGAAAACAGCCCCTAGAACGAGTGTTTTCCGGCTAACTCGATTCCTAGTTTTCCAATATTTGCATCTAGGTTAGTATCTAACCTTTACATCAATAAAATAACTTAATAGTGACGTTTTATACACTTGGAGTAGTGTATAATAGTCCCACCAATCGTTCTTATCCTTTGGAAAATGAATGGAAAGGTTTTGGGATTAACAACTCACTTAGAAGAGTAAATCCGTTCCTGCGAGGTCGCGTTCTGCTCGGACGATTTGGAAGCCTTCCTCTACTCCGATTGATGCAAACCAGACCTTCACGGATTCCTCGTCTTGAGAGATTTCTTTTGGTATCTCACACGCCTTAATTGAATTGGTAAAACTCGAGATATCAACCAAACAGTCTCAGCACTCTCACAGCTCGAGTTCACAGACCACCACTCACTCCAGCTCGATTTTTGTAAGATAAGCTCTCTCTACTCGAACAAAGACCACTCAATTATGAAACTACACTTCAAGGTCTATCCAAGGACACCTCATACACGTTATTTGGTTGAGGATAGCTCCTATAATGAGAGGAGACAAACAGCACACCAATTTGTGCGAAAATAAGAGTGGTGGCCCAAACTTTGATTCTTATCAAGTCATGTGCATCTCTCCTCCATAATGGCCGGCCAAGGTAAGTCTCCTAACCCATTTTTATTTGTCTTGCAGGTACTAATATCATGTGGAGTGGTTCCCAATTGATCCCAATCATTTTGGGATCCAAATTATCTACCAATACTTCCAAAAATGGGGGAAAATGGGTCCTATTGTTTTATCTTTGTCAAAAGATGTCTTTTTGTACTCATCCTAATTTATTTAGAACAAGTCAACTTCCTAAATCACATTATTGATCTCCAATATGTGTAGGCTCATCCCAATAATTTACTTGATGGATATTATAGAAGGAAAATCCTACTCCCATTATTTAGCTCAATAATGCCAAAGATGGGGTTATAGGCATTTGTATTTTTCTTTAATCATTCTATCACTTATTTGACATTTGTCATACATATTATTGGGCTATTAGCCGTGTGGGTCACCCCCGAGTGGGTCTAGAACGCCATTCTCGAATACTTGCTATTTTTAGCAGGTTGGGCCCAAAATAATGTTTGGGGCCGCCCGACCTTCCTCAAATTGTCTTGAAAGATTATGTATCACTATTTAGATAATGTTGGGCTCTTTTATTTATTAATAAGTCCCGAATAAGTATTTTCAAAACCCGACACTAATGTACGAGTTTGAACAGTACAATATTCGATCATTAATTGCGTAAAACATTAATCGTTTTACAATTGTTTGGGAATCAGAAATCCAATACATAAACTTTGAATATTTAAATCAAATCTTCAAGGACGTTTGGGTGCGGTGTCACACAACTGCTCCCACCAGGCTAAACGCAGAGGACCCCAGCAAGCTCTTGGAGCATTGTACGCCACAAACGATGGCGTCCCAGTGGCCGTTCCAATCAAGAACCTATTCTCACCCAGCGATCTACGAAGCACTATCGTGACAATGCCAAGCCAGAAGGTAAGGCTAATCGTTTTTTCTTCTTAGACATGGAGGTTTATCCTCCTAGCTCTTCTCAACAATCACAGGAGTTAAAAGTTGAAAGGCAAAACCAGCAGAATCGTTCGTATTACTCTCATGGTTCCAGAGGTAAACAAACCTACATCAATAAAGACCAACGTACAGGGAACGCAATAGGTGGGGCCGGCCGAATCCGGAATGGAAATCAATTTCGACCTGGAAATCTCATCAATCCAGAGGCCGGACAAGAAAATCGAGGAAACCCGTCGGCGGCTCTGCTGAAATCACTTGCTACGGGAATCGCTACCGAAAATCCGTCAGTCTCTCCGTCAATATCCACGTCGGCAACCGGAAACTTGGCCGGAAGGAGAGGCGAGACATCACTGTCTCCATCACAGGGACCACAGACGCAGAAGGTTAGCGGACGACAGTCTGGAAATTTGAAAGTAAACGAAGCTCCCAAACTCCCTCACATGGGCTGACTTGCTAAGGACAAAAAAGGACCAATCAACGCCCTCAAATCAAATTTTCTGGCGGCCTAGCTGAATCCTTTCCAAATGACACATTAGTCAGCTACGAACCCCCCACCACGGCTGTGATAGATCCAACCGAGGTCATAGATCAATTCAATTTTTTTGGCGAAGAAGGTTTTGATTCAATTAAAATTGAATAAAAAACTTTTAAATTTGCAGTAAAAAATAATGAAATTAACATTTTTGAAATAAAAAAATCCTTTATTGCATAGGATTACTTTTAATTTTGCAGCTGCACGCCCAAATCATTCGGTTTTTGACACAGCTCACCAGTATTGATCTTTTTAAAAAACAGGCAAAAAAAACCAATTTGGATCTATCACGGTCTCTTCAGAATTGTATAGATCTGGTTGCTACGTGAAATTGACCAAGGAAAAGAGGAGCTCCATACTCATTCCCACGGGCCAAACAAATTCCAGCTTAGTCAATTTCCTGACAATATTTTCTAATTTTGTGGGTCTACTTAATTTAGCACAGGAGGACCCGACGCTTAAAGTTCCCACAAACACGCCAGACTCTGAGGAGGTCACATCTATATCCAAAAGAATCTTTAATGCACAGATCACAGCAGTCGAACACACGTTTCAACAGCCTTCTTCTTCCTAAAAATCACACCAAGCATTTGCTGCTTCAAGCCTACTCAGATGCGTCAGACAGCTTTGATCATTCTGATGACTCATATTTTTCAGATGACTTCCTCGGACACGCAACAGAAAGCGACAGACGACTACCCATCTCCAGCTGCGAAGACATACGAGATTCTAGCTTCAACAGAGAGATTTGCTATAAATCCCAATTTGTCACTCTAGACACATGCTTGCCAACAGATAATCTAAATACGCAACTCAAAATCTATAGAAAAACTCAGAAGAACAAAAGGCGTCATAGTATGACAACTAGATCACAGTCCAAAAACTTTCCATGGGCATAGTTCGTACTGTCATTTTTCTTTCAATTTCTTTTTTCTTGTCTTTCATGTCTTTCTGCATATTGTACTCTTTCCTTCATTCAATAAAAGATTTTCTTTTCAAAAAAAAAAAAAAAGATAAATAGTTAAATAGATAATTAGTAAAATAGATAAATAGATAAATAGATAAATAGTTAAATAACTAAATAAATAAATAGTTAAATAGATACATATATAAATAGATAAATAGTTAAATAACTAAATAGATAAATAGTTAAATAGTGTGTGGCTGCAAGAGTGCATGCATGCGTGTGCGCGTGTGCGTGAGTGTGTGTGTGTGTGGGTGTGTGGGTAGGCGTGCATGTGGGCATGCGAGCGTGCGTGCGTGTATGTGTGCGTGTGTGCGGGCGTATGAGCAGGAGTGTGTGTGTGTGTGTGTGGGTGTGTGGGTGGGGGCGTGCGTGCAGGCGTGCATGCATGCGTGCATGTGCGGGAGTGCGAGCGTGCGTGGGGTGTGTGTGTGTGTGCGGACGTGTGGGCGTGCGTGTGTGCATGCGTGTGTGAGTGTGGACGTGCAGGCAGGTGTGCGGTGTGTGCGTGCGTGTGCGTGCGGGCGGGCGGCCGGGCGGCCGAGCGTGGGTGTGTGTGGCTGTGAGGGTGGGGGCGTGTGGGGGCGTGCGTGTGGACGTGCCTGCGTATGTGCGTGCGTGCATATGCGTGCGGGCGCGTGCGCGGGTGTGAGGGCGTGTGCGGGTGTGTGTGCCTGCATGCGTGTGTGCGAGCGTGGGCGGGCGGGCGCGTGCGCGGGTGTGAGGGCGTGTGCGGCCGGCCGGCCGGGCGTGGGTGTGTGTGTGTGGGGGCATGTGTGTGCGTGCGTGCGCGCGGTGCGTGGGTGGGTGTGTGTGGGCGTGTGGTGGTGTGTGTGGGCGTGTGTGTGTGTGCGGGCGAGTATGGGCGTGTGCGTGGGCGTGTGCGTGGGCATGCGTGTGTGTGCGCGTGGGCGTGTGCGTGTGTGTGAGGGCGTGGGCGTGTGTGTGTGTGGGGGTGTGTGGGCGTGGTGGGGGTGTGTGGGCGTGGCGGGCGGGCGGGTGTGCGTGCGTGCGAGCGGGCAGGCAGCCGGGCGGGCGTGGGTGTGTGGGTGTGGGTGTGTGGGTGTGTGGGTGGGGTGTGTGGGGGCGTGGCGTGGTGTGTGTGCTCGTGCGGGCGTGTGTGTGTGCGTGGGCGGCCAGGGCGAGGGGGGCGTTGTGTGCGTTCGTGTGTGCGCGGGAGAGTGGGCGTGTGTGCGTGGGCGTGTGTGTGTGTGGGGGGGGGGGTGGGCATGGGCGTGTGTGTGCGTGTGTCGGTGTGTGTGGGCATTGCGTGCGGGAGGGGGTGTGGGTGTGGGGTGGGTGGGGGGCGGTGTGTGCGTGCGTGCGTGTGTGCGTGCATGTGCGTGCGGGCGTGCGAGCATACATGGGTGTGTGTGTGTGTGCGCGTGCGTGTGAGTGTGGACGTGCAGGCGGGCGGGCGGGTGTGCGTGTGTGCGTGCGTGGGAGCAAGAGTGCGTGCGGGCAGCCGGGGCATGGGGTGTTGTGTGGGTGGGGGGTGCGTGCGGGCGTGTGTGCGGGCGTGCGTAGGCGGGCAGGCGGGCGTGCGTGGGTGTGTGTGGGTGTGTGGATGTGGGTGTGGGCGTGTGTGCGTGCGTGCGTGGGAGGGCGTATGCGTGTGCGCGTGGGCGAGCGGGCGGGCGTGTGTGTCTGAATAGATAAATAAATAGATAAATGGATAAATAGTTAACTAGATAAATACTTATCTAAATAAATTGATAAATCGTTAAATAGGTATATAGATATATAGATATAGATAAATAGAAAATTAGTTAAATAGATAAATAGGCAAATAGTTAAATGGATAAATACATACATAGTTAAATATATAAATAAATAAATAAATAAATAGATAAATAGATAAATAGTTAAATAACTAAATAGATAAATAGTTAAATAGTGCGTGGGT
>CAMAPF010000404.1:0-10000 GCA_945859915.1 Cuscuta epithymum | reverse complement strand
GTGGGTGTGTAGATGTGGGTGGGGGCGTGCATGTGTGCGTGCGTGCGTGTTTGTGCGTGCGTTTGTGGGCGTGCGTGCGTGGGAGGTGCGTATGCGTGTGCGCGTAGGCGAGCGGGCGGGCGTGTGTGGCTGAATAGATAAATAAATAGATAAATGGATAAATAGTTAACTAGATAGATACTTATCTAAATAAATTGATAAATCGTTAAATAGTTATATAGATTATATAGATATAGATAAATAGAAAATTAGTTAAATAGATAAATAGGCAAATAGTTAAATGGATAAATACATACATAGTTAGTTAAATATATAAATAAATAAATAAATAAATAGATAATAGATAAATAGGTAAATAGATAAATAGATAAATAGTTAAATAGATAAATAGTTAAATAACTAAATAGATAAATAGATAGATATATAAATAGATAAATAGTTAAATAACTAAATAGATGAATAGTTAAATAGTGCGTGGGTGCAAGAGTGCATGCGTGCGTGTGCGTGCTGTGCGCGTGTGCGTGCGGACGAGGCGAGCGTGCCTGTGGGGTCGTGTGTGTGTGTGCCAGGCGTGAGTGCATGGGTGGGCGGGCGGGCAAAGGGCGTGCAATTGGTGTGTGTGTGTGTGTGTGTGTGTGTGTGTGTGTGTGCGTGCGCAGTGCGCGCGCGCGTGCGCGTGCGGTGTGCTGGGGTGCGGGTGCGTGCGTGCGTGCGTGCGTGCGTGCGTGTGTGTGTGTGTGTGGTGGCATGTGTGGGTGAGGGTGGGTGGGGGGCGTGCATGTGGGCGTGCGTGTGTGCACGTGCGGACGTGTGTGCGTGGGGTGGGCAGGGCGTGTGTGCGGGCGAGTGGGCGTGCGTGCGTGCGTTCGTGTGTGTGCGGGAGAGTGGGCTTGTGTGTGGGCAGGCGGGCGTGGGTGTGTGGGTCTGGGGTGTGGGTGGGTGGGGTGTGTGCACGTGTGTTGGGCGTGCGTGCAGGTGTGTGTGTGTGTGGGTGTGTGTGCGTGTTGGCGTGGGCATGGGCGTGGTGATGTGGGCGTGTGTGGGCGTGTGTGGGCGGGCGGTGCGTGTGTGTGTATGTGTGCGGGGGTGTGTGCCTGCGTGCGTGTGCGTGCGGGCGTGTGTGTGTGTGTGTGGGGGTGTGTGGGCGTGTGGGTGGGGGGCGTGTGTGCGTGCATGTGCGTGGCGGGCGTGTGCGAGCATTACGTGGGTGTGTGTGTGCGTGTGCGCGTGCGTGCGTCTGTGGGCGTGTGTGTGTGTGGGCGTGCGTGCGTGCGTGCGCGTGTGTGTGTGTGTGTGGGTGTGTGTGCTTGTGTGTGAGTGTGTGTGTGTGTGTGTGGGCGTGGGCATGGGTGTGTGTGTGTGTGTGTGTGTGTGTGTGTGTGTGTGTGTGTGTGTGTGTGTGTGTGTGTGTGTGTGTGTGTGTGTGTGTGTGTGTGTGTGTGTGTCAGGTGTGTGCGGGGCGTGCGTGCGTGCGAGCGGGCGCCCGGCCGGGAGGGTGTGTGGGTGTGGGTGTGTGGGAGGGGGCGTGTGGGTGCGTGTGTGCGTGCATGCATGCATGCGCGCGCGTGTGTGTGTGTGTGGGGGGGGGGGGGTACGTTGCGTGTGTGCGTGCGTGTGTGAGTGTGGACGTGCAGGCGGGCGGGTGTGCGTGTGTGCGTGGGAGCAAGAGTGCGTGCGTGCGGGCGGGGCGGGCGGCCGAGCATGGGTGTGTGTGGTGGTGTGTGGGTGGGGGTGCGTGTGGGCGTGCATGCATGTGCGTGCGTGCGTGCGGGCTGGCGGGCGTGTGTGGGTGTGTGGATGTGTGTGCGTGCGTGTGTGCGGGCGTGGGTGCGTGCGTCTATGGGCGTGTGTGCGTGCGTGCGTGGGAGGGCGTGTATGCGTGTGTGCGTGGGCGAAGCGGGCGGGCGTGTGTGGCTGAATAGATAAATAAATAAATAGATAAATGAATAAATAGTTAACAAGATAAATAGTTATCTAAATAATTAAATAGATAAATCGTTAAATAGGTAAATAGATATATAGATATATAGATAAATAGACAAATAGTTAAATGGATAAATAGTTAAATAAATAAATAAATAAATAAATAAATAAATAGATAAATAGGTAAATAGATAAATAGTTAAATAGATAAATAGTTAAATAGATAATTAGTAAAATAGATAAATAGATAAATAGTTAAATAACTAAATAAATAAATAGTTAAATAGATACATATATAAATAGATAAATAGTTAAATACCTAAATAGATAAATAGTTAAATAGTGTGTGGGTGCAAGAGTGCATGCGTGCGTGTGCGTGAGTGTGTGTGTGTGGTGTGGGTAGGCGTGCATGTGGGCATGCGAGCGTGCGTGCGTGTATGTGTGCGTGTGTGTGTGTGTGTGTGTGGGTGGGTGTGTGGGTGGGGGCGTGCGTGCAGGCGTGCATGCGTGCATGTGCGTGCGGGAGTGCAAGCGTGCGTGGTGTGTGTGTGTTGTGTGTGTGTGTGTGTGTGTGTGTGTGTGTGTGTGTGTGTGTGTGTGTGTGTGTGTGTGTGTGTGTGTGTGTGGGTGTGTGGGTGGGGGCGTGCGTGCAGGCGTGCATGCGTGCATGTGCGTGCGGGGAGTGCAAGCGTGCGTGGTGTGTGTGTGTGTGTGTGTGTGTGTGTGTGTGTGTGTGTGTGTGTGCGGACGTGTGGGCGTGCGTGTGTGCGTGCGTGTGTGAGTGTGGACGTGCAGGCAGGCGGGCTGGTGTGCGTGCGGTGTGCGTGCGTGCGACCGGGCGGCCGGGCGACTGAGCGTGGGTGTGTGTGGCTGTGAGGGGTGGGGGCGTGTGGGGGCGTGCGGTGTGGGCGTGCCTGCGGTGTGCGTGCGCTGCATGTGCGTGCGGGCGGTGCGGTGTGTGTGTATGTGTGCGGGGGGGGTGCCTGCATGCGTGTGTGCGAGCGTGGGCGGGGCATGCGCGTGCGCGGGTGTGAGGGCGTGTGCGGCCGGCCGGCCGGGCGTGGTGTGTGTGTGGGTGGGGGCATGTGTGTGCGTGCGCCACGGGCGTGCGGTGGGTGTGTGTGGGTGTGCGGTTGTGGGGCGTGTGGTGGTGTGTGTGGGCGTGTGTGTGTGTGTGTGCGGGCGAGTGTGTGGGGTGTGTGGGCGTGCAGGCGGGCGGGTGTGCGTGCGTGCGAGCGGGCAGGCTGCCGGGCGTGGGTGTGTGGGCGTGGTGTGTGGGGTGGGCGTGCGGGCGTGTGTGGTGTGTGCGCGTGCGGGCGTGTGTGCGTGCGTGGGCGGCCAGGGCGAGGGGGCGTGCGTGTGTGCGTGCGTACGTTCGTGTGTGCGCGGGAGAGTGGGCGTGTGTGTGCGTGGGGCGTGTGTGTGTGTGTGTGGGCGTGGGCATGGGCGTGTGTGTGTGTCGGTGTGTGTGGGCGTGCGTGCGGGCGGGCGAGTGGGGGTGTGGGTGTGTGGGCGTGTGGGTGGGGGCGGTGGTGCGTGCATGTGCATGCGGTCGTGCGAGCATACGAGTGTGTGTGTGTGTGTGCGTGTGCGTGCGGCCGTGCGCTCGGGCGTGCGCGGGTGTGTGTGCGTGGGAGCAAGAGTGCGTGCGTGCGGGCAGCCGGGCATGGGTGTGTGTGGTGGGGGGTGCGTGCCGTTGGCGGGCGTTGCGGTAGGCGGGCAGGCGGGGTGTGTGTGGGTGTGTGTGGGTGTGTAGATGTGGGTGGGGCATGCATGTGTTGGGCGTGCGTGCTGTGCTGCGTGCGTGCGTTGTGGGCGTCTGTGGGCGTGCGTGCGTGCGTGCGTGGAGGGCGTATGCGTGTGCGCGTAGGCGAGCGGGCGGGCGTGCATTGGTGTGTGTGTGTGTGTGTGTGTGTGTTGTGTGTGTGTGTGTGTGTGTGTGTGTGTGTGTGTGGTGTGTGTGCGTGCGCGTTGCGAGTGCGCGCGGGCGGGGTGCGTGCGTGCGTGCGTGCGTGCGTGCGTGCGTGCGTGTGTGTGTGTGTGTGTGTGGTGGCGTTGTGGGTGGGGGTGGGTGGGGGCGTGCATGTGGGCGTGCGTGTGTGCACGTGGCGGACGTGTGTGCGTGGGTGGGCAGGGCGTGTGTGTGGGCGAGTGGGCGTGCGTGTGTGCACGTGCGGACGTGTGTGCGTGGGTGGGCAGGGCGTGTGTGCGGGCGAGTGGGGCGTGCGTGCGTGCGTTCGTGTGTGTGCGGGAGAGTGGGCTTGTGTGTGGGCGGGCGTGCGTGGGTGTGTGGGTCTGGGTGTTGTGCGGGTGTGCGTGTGTGCGTGGGAGCAAGAGTTGCGTGCGTGCGGGCGGGCGGGCGGCCGAGCATGGGTGTGTGTGGGTGTGTGTGGGTGGGGGTGCGTGTGGGCGTGCATGCATGCATGTGCGTGCGTGCGTGCGGGCTGGCGGGCGTGTGTGGGTGTGTGGATGTGTGTGCGTGCGTGTGTGCGGGCGTGGGTGCGTGCGTCTATGGGCGTGTGTGCGTGCGTGCGTGGGAGGGCGTGTATGGGTGTGTGCGGTGGGGCGAGGCGGGCAGGCGTGTGTGGCTGAATAGATAAATAAATAAATAGATAAATGAATAAATAGTTAACAAGATAAATAGTTATCTAAATAATTAAATAGATAAATCGTTAAATAGGTAAATAGATATATAGATATATAGATAAATAGACAAATAGTTAAATGGATAAATAGATAAATAGTTAAATAAATAAATAAATAAATAAATAAATAAATAAATAAATAGATAAATAGGTAAATAGATAAATAGTTAAATAGATAAATAGTTAAATAGATAATTAGTAAAATAGATAAATAGATAAATAGTTAAATAACTAAATAAATAAATAGTTAAATAGATACATATATAAATAGATAAATAGTTAAACACCTAAATAGATAAATAGTTAAATAGTGTGTGGGTGGCAAGAGTGCATGCGTGCGTGTTGCGTGAGTGTGTGTGTGTGTGGGTAGGCGTGCATGTGGGCATGCGAGCGTGCGTGCGTGTATGTATGTGTGTGTGTGTGTGTGTGTGTTGTGTGTGTGTGTGTGTGTGTGTGTGTGTGTGTGGGTGTGTGGGTGGGGGCTGTGCGTGCAGGCGTGCATGCGTGCATGTGCGTGCGGGAGTGCAAGCGTGCGTGGGGTGTGTGTGTGTGTGTGTGTGTGTGGTGTGTGTGTGTGTGTGTGTGTGTGTGTGTGTGTGTGTGTGGGTGTGTGGGTGGGGGCGTGCGTGCAGGCGTGCATGCGTGCATGTGCGTGCGGGAGTGCAAGCGTGCGTGGTGTGTGTGTGTGTGTGTGTGTGTGTGTGTGTGTGTGTGCGGACGTTGTGGGCGTGCGTGTGTGCGTGCGTGTGTGTGGACGTGCAGGCAGGCGGGCTGGTGTGCGTGCGTGTGCGTGCGTGCGACCGGGCGGCCGGGCGACTGAGCGTGGGTGTGTGTGGCTGTGAGGGTGGGGGCGTGTGGGGGCGTGCGTGTGGGCGTGCCTGCGTGTGTGCGTGCGTGCATGTGCGTGCGGGCGGTGCGTGTGTGTGTATGTGTGCGAGGGGGTGTGCCTGCATGCGTGTGTGCGAGCGTGGGCGGGCATGCGCGTGTGCGCGGCTGGCCGGCCGGGGCGTGGGTGTGTGTGGGTGGGGGGCATGTGTGTGCGTGCGCGCGGGCGTGCGTGGGTGTGTGTGGGTGTGCGGTTGTGGGCGTGTGGTGGTTGTGTGTGGGTGTGTGTGTGTGGGTGTGCGGGCGAGTGTGTGGGTGGTGTGTGGGCGTGCAGGCGGGCGGGTGTGCGTGCGTGCGATGCGGGCAGGCTGCCGGGCGTGGGTGTGTGGGTGTGGTTGTGTGGGGTGTGTGGGGTGGGCGTGCGGGCTGTGTGTGTGTGTGCGCGTGCGGGGCGTGTGTGCGGGCGTGTGTGCGTGCATGGGCGGCCAGGGCGAGGGGGCGTGCGTGTGTGCGTGCGTACGTTCGTGTGTGCGCGGGAGAGTGGGCGTGTGTTGTGCGTGGGTGTGTGTGTGTGTGTGGGCGTGGGCATGGGCGTGTGTGTGTGTGTGTCGGTGTGTGTGGGCGTGCGTGGCGGGCGGGCGGGTGGGGGTGTGGGTGTGTGGGCGTGTGGGTGGGGGCGTGGTGTGCGTGCATGTGCGTGCGGTCGTGCGAGCATACGTGTGTGTGTGTGTGTGCGGCCGTGCGCTCGGGCGTGCGCGGGTTGGTGTGCGTGGGAGCAAGAGTGCGTGCGTGCGGGCAGCCGGGCATGGGTGTGTGTGGGTGGGGGTGCGTGCGGGGCGTGCGTAGGCGGGCAGGCGGGCGTGCGTGGGTGTGTGTGGGTGTGTAGATGTGGGTGGGGGCGTGCATGTGTGCGTGCGTGCGTTTGTGCGTGCGTCTGTGGGCGTGCGTGCGTGCGTGCGTGGGAGGGCCGTATGCGTGTGCGCGTAGGCGAGCGGGCGGGCGTGCATTGGTGTGTATGTGTGTGTGTGTGTGGGGGGGGGGGTGCGTGCGGGCGTGTGTGCGGGTGCGGGTGCGTGCGTGCGTGTGTGTGTGTGTGTGTGTGGTGGCGTGTGTGGGTGGGGGCGTGCATGTGGGCGTGCGTGTGTGCACGTGCGGACGTGTGTGCGTGGGTGGGCAGGGCGTGGTGTGGTGGGCGAGTGGGCGTGCGTGTGTGCACGTGCGGACGTGTGTGCGTGGGTGGGCAGGGCGTGCGTGCGTGCGTTCGTGTGTGTGCGGGAGAGTGGGCTTGTGTGTGGGCGGGCGTGTGTGGGTGTGTGGGTCTGGGTGTGGTGGGTGTGTGTGTGCACGTGTGTTGGGCGTGCGTGCGTGCAGGTGTGTGTGTGTGTGTGGGTGTGTGTGCGTGTTGGCGTGGGCATGGGCGTGTGTATTTGGGCGTGTGTGTGTGTGTGGGTTGTGTGGCGTGTGGGTGGGGGCGTGTGTGCGTGCATGTGCGTGCGGGCGTGCGAGCATACGTGGGTGTGTGTGTGTGTGTGCGCGTGCGTGCGTCTGTGGGCGTGCGTGTGTCAGTGTGTGCGGGCGTGCGTGCGTGCGTGCGAGCGGGGCGCCCGGCCGGGAGGGGTGTGCATGCATGTGCGTGCGTTGCGTGCGGGCTGGCGGGCGTGTGTGGGTGTGTGGATGTGTGTGCGTGCGTGTGTGCGGGCGTGGGTGCGTGCGTCTATGGGCGATGTGTGCGTGCGTGCGTGGGAGGGCGTGTATGCGTGTGTGCGTGGCGAGCGGGCGGGCGTGTGTGGCTGAATAGATAAAAAAATAAATAGATAAATGAATAAATAGTTAACAAGATAAATAGTTATCTAAATAATTAAATAGATAAATCGTTAAATAGGTAAATAGATATATAGATATATAGATAAATAGACAAATAGTTAAATGGATAAATAGTTAAATAAATAAATAAATAAATAAATAAATAGATAAATAGGTAAATAGATAAATAGTTAAATAGATAAATAGTTAAATAGATAATTAGTAAAATAGATAAATAGATAAATAGTTAAATAACTAAATAAATAAATAGTTAAATAGATACATATATAAATAGATAAATAGTTAAATACCTAAATAGATAAATAGTTAAATAGTGTGTGGGTGGCAAGAGTGCATGCGTGCGTGTGCGTGAGTGTGTGTGTGTGTGTGTGTGGGTAGGCGTGCATGTGGGCATGCGAGCGTGCGTGCGTGTATGTGTGCGTGTGTGTGTGTGTGTGTGTGTGTGTGTGTGTGGGGTGGGTGTGTGGGTGGGGGCGTGCGTGCAGGCGTGCATGCGTGCATGTGCGTGCGGGAGTGCAAGCGTGCGTGGTGTGTGTGTGTGTGTGTGTGTGTGTGTGTGTGTGTGTGTGTGTGTGTGGGTGTGTGGGTGGGGGGCGTGCGTGCAGGCGTGCATGCGTGCATGTGCGTGCGGGAGTGCAAGCGTGCGTGGTGTGTGTGTGTGTGTGTGTGTGTGTGTGTGTGTGTGTGCGGACGTGTGGGCGGTGCGTGTGTGCGTGCGTGTGTGAGTGTGGACGTGCAGGCAGGCGGGCTGGTGTGCGTGCGTGTGCGTGCGTGCGACCGGGCGGCCGGGCGACTGAGCGTGGGTGTGTGTGGCTGTGAGGGTGGGGGCGTGTGGGGGCGTGCGATGTGGGCGTGCCTGCGTGTGTGCGTGCGTGCATGTGCGTGCGGGCGGTGCGTTGTGTGTGTATGTGTGCGGGGGGGTGTGCCTGCATGCGTGTGTGCGAGCGTGGGCGGGCATGCGCGTGCGCGGGTGTGAGGGCGTGTTGCGGCCGGCCGGCCGGGCGTGGGTGTGTGTGGGTGGGGGCATGTGTGTGCGTGCGCGCGGGCGTGCGTGGGTGTGTGTGGGTGTGCGGTTGTGGGCGTGTGGTGGTGTGTGTGGGCGTGTGTGTGTGTGTGTGTGGCGGGGCGAGTGTGTGGGGTGTGTGGGCGTGCAGGCGGGCGGGGTGTGCGTGCGTGCGAGCGGGCAGGCTGCCGGGCGTGGGTGTGTGGGCGTGGTTGTGTGGGTGGGCGTTGCGGGCGTGTGTGTGTGTGCGCGTGCGGGGCGTGTTGTGCGTTGCAGTGGGCGGCCAGGGCGAGGGGGCCGTGCGTTGTGTGCGTGCGTACGTTCGTGTCTGCGCGGGAGAGTGGGCGTGTGTGTGCGTGGGCGTGTGTGTGTGTGTGTGGGCGTGGGCATGGGCGTGTGTGTGTGTGTGTCGGTGTGTGTGGGCGTGCGTGCGGGCGGGCGAGTGGGGGTGTGGGTGTGTGGGCGTGTGGGTGGGGGGCGTGTGTGCGTGCATGTGCGTGCGGTCGTGCGAGCATACGAGTGTGTGTGTGTGTGTGGCGTGTGCGTGCGGCCGTGCGCTCGGGCGTGCGCGGGTGTGTGCGTGGGAGCAAGAGTGCGTGCGTGCGGGCAGCCGGGCATGGGTGTGTGTGGGTGGGGGTGCGTGCGGGCGTGCGTAGGCGGGGCAGGCGGGCGTGCGTGGGTGTGTGTGGGTGTGTAGATGTGGGTGGGGGCATGCATGTGTGCGTGCGTGCGTTTGTGCGTGCGTCTGTGGGCGTGCGTGCGTGCGTGCGTGGGAGGGCGTATGCGTGTGCGCGTAGGCGAGCGGGGCGGGCGTGCATTGGTGTGTGTGGTGTGTGTGGTGTGTGTGTGTGTGTGTGTGTTTGTTGTGTGTGTGTGTGTGTGTGTGTGTGTGTGTGTGTGTGCGTGCGCGTGCGCGTGCGCGTGCGCGCGGGCGGGCGGGGTGCGTGCGTGCGTGCGTGCGTGCGTGCGTGCGTGTGTGTGTGTGTGTGTGTGGTGGCGTTGTGGGTGGGGGGTGGGTGGGGGCGTGCATGTGGGGTCGGTGCGTGTGTGCACGTGCGGACGTGTGTGCGTGGGTGGGCAGGGCGTGTGTGTGGGCGAGTGGGGCGTGCGTGTGTGCACGTGCGGACGTGTGTGCGTGGGTGGGCAGGGCGTGTGTGCGGGCGAGTGGGCGTGCGTGCGTGCGTTCGTGTGTGTGCGGGGAGAGTGGGCTTGTGTGTGGGCGGGCGTGCGTGGGTGTGTGGGTCTGGTGTGGCGGGTGTGCGTGTGTGCGTGGGAGCAAGAGTGCGTGCGTGCGGGCGGGCGGGCGGCCGAGCATGGGTGTGTGTGGGTGTGTGGGTGGGGGTGCGTGTGGGCGTGCATGCATGTGCGTGCGTGCGTGCGGGCTGGCGGGTCGTGTGTGGGTGTGTGGATGTGTGTGCGTGCGTGTGTGCGGGCGTGGGTGCGTGCGTCTATGGGCGTGTGTGCGTGCGTGCGTGGGAGGGCGTGTATGGGTGTGTGCTGTGGGCGAGCGGGCAGGCGTGTGTGGCTGAATAGATAAATAAATAAATAGATAAATGAATAAATAGTTAACAAGATAAATAGTTATCTAAATAATTAAATAGATAAATCGTTAAATAGGTAAATAGATATATAGATATATAGATAAATAGACAAATAGTTAAATGGATAAATAGATAAATAGTTAAATAAATAAATAAATAAATAAATAAATAAATAAATAAATAAATAAATAAATAAATAAATAAATAGATAAATAGGTAAATAGATAAATAGTTAAATA
>CAMAPF010000403.1:0-26657 GCA_945859915.1 Cuscuta epithymum | reverse complement strand
TAAGCGGCTGGTTCAGATGTTTCATAGTTTTTGTTTCAAAATAGAATCATAATTTGGCAAGCATATCCTTTTCTGATGAAGTGACAATTCGTGGAAAATGTTTCTCTACTCGTAAGACTCCTGGAGTCCTGGCTTCTCAGAGTATCTTACACCAATCCTCTGGTCCTCTTGTTTCTTTTTACCCCAACAAACTGGGGTTCTAGAACATTAACCATGTCTTAGTAGTTGTGCCTTTTTCACTTCATGTACATGCTCCTTTCCATTGACAGGGTTGATGCTGCTCACACAGCATGTCACTTAATAAAGCACATGCTGTCTTCTGTCAATAACCGTGCCAAAGGTGAAAGGTCGGAACCTAGCTCAAAATTTAGAGTTTCATAAAAAGTAACAACACTGTTTACGTGGTTAAATAACTAGGCGTAACATAAGAAGCTCTAATACCATGTAAACAACTAGATTTTTGGATTAAAATTGTTTGATTGGATTAAGGTTTTAAACATCCTTAAATAGATACGTCTTAGTCTCTTAGACAGTAAGATTTGCAATGTTGATTTAATTAGTTATTTGTGAGCTAGAGGTGCACTAATCTATAGCATCTCTAGACTGGCTTGATAGCCACAAGGAATACAAGTATGGTAACGATATACTTTAACACATGTGTTCCCGGGGACATTGTTGTAAATATCATTATCTCTAACCAAGCTATGTTTACTTGTTTGTTAACTCACATATTGGTTGATCAATTGTCACACCTAGTTCCCTTTTTGACAGTGATGTGTTATGGCTGATAGAATTCTAGTCATCCAGTGGTACATTGCAATTTGTATATCTAAATATGTATGCCTGACCATTCCTTATTCACGGTTCATGCGACTCATGCCTAATTTACTACCTTATCGGATTCTGGATTTCTTGACAGGTTCACATATGCATGTCAAGAGGAGAGAACTTTCCTAATCTACACGGGCAGCTTGATGTATCTGAGTTAGCATTTCAGATATATGATTCTCCATCAGGGTTTTCAGTGAGTCCTATTTAAACCTATATCTGCATTAGTTATCAAAAACTTCATGCTGATGGCTTATTTGCTGCAATGCAATTATTGCTTGATTTTAACTTCCTCCGTCCCTCAAAACTTCGCCAAGTTTGACTGGCACAAGAAATAATAAAGTAAAAAATGTGTGGTTGAGGTTTGTGCAGAGGAGAGAGAAATAATACGAACCACAACAAATTCATTGATTAAAAATTAAAGTGACAAAGTTTTTGGGACACCCAAAAAGGAAAGATGGCAAAGTTATAAGGGACAGAGGGAGTAGTTTTTAAGCAAAACTTATCTTTTGATAGTTCTTAGAGTAAGTTATTGCCTAGAAACATCTCTAATTAATTTATAGACAATCAGACACTGGAATACAGTCTGCATACATTGTTCTTAAGTGCAATTCTAGGGTGTGACGGAGGGCACTGAAATTTACATTAGTGATATCTGTGGATATTTTGGTTAAATGTGTTTTAGGACTTCAGATATACTCTGTTTGACCACATTGTACTTTTTCATTCTATGGCACTGTTGATGGAAACTGATAGTTACATTTGTCTTATCTGTTAATCTTATGATGAATAATAATCTTTTTTAGGACTTCTTGCTTCTAGCTGCCAGTCTTCTCACTTTTGTTTTTGATGTTGTGCGAAGTGGATGGAATGTACTTGATAGTAAGTTACCAATTCTAATGATCAATCCTTTTCTGCATTTCCATTTCAGGACATATCTGCAAATTTATGCTTTCGTGCTCAACGAATATTTTTACACAACACCAATGGTTGGTTTGGAGATATTCCTTTAGAAGCTTCTGGAGACTTTGGCATTGACCCAGAGGAAGGAGAGTTCCACCTTATGTGTCAGGTATAGTTTAACACGCAAGCTGTTAAACTATAAAAAGCTCTGACAGGGCATCCATTGCAATATGACCACATGAAACCTAAGTACGGATTGGTTCTGGTTATTATCCTGGTGCTCACTTCTTTATTTCTGTTTCTGGTTCTTTTTTCAGGTTCCTAATGTCGAAGTAAATGCATTGATGAAAACTTTCAAAATGAAGCCTTTATTGTTTCCGGTATATTTCCTTTTCATTGCGCACTTGGTTGCATCTATCTCCATATGACCATATCTAAATTCGAGTGAAATAGGTCTTGCTTTGAGCTGAAAAGTACTATTCTGCGACATTGAGGGTGGTGCATGTTTATTCCCTTTACAAAACTTTGTAAAGTTAAGCTTGTTTTATACTAAAAGATTTTCTAATGAAATTTTTTTCATTGAACATTATTGGCACATTACTTCCCTACGAAGGTACACACCTTTGGCTGTCGTAACCCAATATTTAGTAGTCAGAAAGCAGAAAATAAAAACTAGTTCTATATCAACATATGAAGCTCGTAAATTTATCTAAAGGAAAGAATGTAGTTGCACTTGTCCACAATTGCTCACTTATTTGCATTTTGGTCATGTGTTCATAATCTGACCCTGGAACATTTTGTGCATTTGTATAAACACCTTGCAATTCTTCACTTATAAAAATGGCTCATTAAACTGTCTGTGCTTCTTTATTATGAAGTCCATGCAATTTGCGACGCGATTTTCATCACGGGTCACTCGGAAACAGTCTCTCTGTGCTTTAGTATAGGGGTAAGGCTGTGTACATCCGACCCCTCCCCCCCCTCCCCCCCTCCTTAGACCACTGTAGGTGGGAGCCTTTATGGCACTGGGGTAATGTTGTTGTATAAACACCTTGCATATTTTTCCATGACTAGAACTTGAGCTCAATGGTGTGAGTCTTTAGCTGAGGTAGATGCATAATTATAAATCCTGTTTACATAAATATTATTTGGTGGAAAATCCCTCCCCCCAGTGAGATTTTTGAGCATTTCGTTGGAGTCAACTGTGTGTTGGGTCTCACTGTCATTTAAGCTCTTATTAATATTATGAATGTACCATATGCATGTCTTATGCATCCCATCAAAACAAAATCTTGGAGAAGTGTTATTTTATTGCTATATTTGATTCATAGAGCAGCATTTGGGGTTGCTTTAGTTTCTGCATGATGTTAAGTTGTTAACCCCTCTTTTGTTTACTTCAGATAGCTGGTTCCGTAACAGCTGTATTCAATTGTCAAGGTCCCTTGGACGCACCAATTTTCGTAGGGAGTGCATTAGTTTCTAGAAAAGTTACATATTTGCCCAACCAACTTCCCGTGTCCATTGCATATGAGACTGTGGCTAAAAATAAAGAGGCTGGGGCTGTTGCTGCAATGGATCGTGTTCCCTTTTCGTACATCTCAGCCAATTTTACTTTTAACACTGACAACTGTGTAAGTGATTGACCATTCTACAATTCAGTGACCGGATTCATTATTATTCCTCTTTCTCTTGAGAAATGTCAATAGTAGGTAAATCTTGGACTTGTAGGTTGCTGACTTGTATGGAATCAGAGGCAGCCTTGTTGATGGGGGTGAAATCCGTGGCGCAGGGAATGCATGGATTTGCCCAGAGGTTTTTGCGCGCACTTATTGGCTTAAAGATGCATTAAATGACATTAATTGGAATGGCCATATTTATTATCATTTCTCATGGCTGCTCAAGACCAACTTTAGAGCTCTTAGTTTGATAAGCTATTGTTTATCATGTACTAAGTTGTTGAGCCATGTGAAAATCAGTTTTTACTTATTGTCTAATACATTAAGTAAAGCTTTGATTGATTCTGTATTGAATCTTGTAGACGCACTTTGCCTTTTTCGTTTTATGTGATTATTTAGGTAACATAAAACTATTTTGAAGTGTTCATGGAATTTAGCGGTTTATGTTTACAGTCTTGGTACTGAGAACATTAATCATTGCAGGGTGAAATCGATGATACTGCAATTGATGTAAACTTTTCAGGAAGTTTAAGTTTTGATAATATCATGAATCGCTATGTCCCTGGTTTTCTTCAAGTGACACGTCTTCGGCTAGGTCTTCTAAATGGGGAAACAAAGCTTTCTGGCTCATTATTCAAACCGTACGATCTCTTTGTGCCCTCTGTTGGCTAATCTCAGCTTCTGTTCACATGTTCCAGTTATATTTTTCTGTGATACTTAAGGACCTCTGTATTTGTAGAAGGTTTGATATCAAATGGAATGCACCAAAAGCTGATGGATCACTCACTGATGCTCGTGGAGATATCATACTTTCTCATGATTGTATTACTGTCAGCTCTTCGTCGATAGCTTTTGAATTGTATTCAAAAGTATTAACGTCTTATCCAGACAAATATTGGTTAGATCCCAGGGAAAATGATGAGAAGACTGCCCTGCCTTTTGTTGTGGAAGGACTAGAATTAGATTTACGAATGCGCAATTTTGAATTCTTCAGCTCAGTCTCTTCTTATGCTTTTGACTCTCCAAGGCTGGTGCATTTGAAAGCAACTGGAAGGGTTAAGTTTCGAGGAGAAGTTGTGAACTGTTGGAATGCTACTGATGAGAAATTATCCAATAGGAGTGCTGGACATGTAAATAAGGATGACCATGGTTCACATATTCTTTCTGGCGATGTTTCAATTTCAGGTCTTAAACTTAATCAATTAATGCTGGCACCTCAGTTAACTGGAGTCTTGAGCATGACAAATGAGGTTTTGAAGGTTTGCCCTTAACCTCTTGTCCTTTGTCTCATACACATTGTCTATCTTTGGTCCATAGCACACTAATCTCACATAAAACTCTCGTGTTATTAATCTAGGTAGGTATTTTTTTATCATCCACTTGTAAAACGTTCACATTGGTTCTTTTCTTTTGTTCTATTGTGTTGCCTGGGGTGGGGGGTGAAATTCTAGAATCGATCCAACAGTATGGAGATATAAAGTAATTTGTCGTGCTCCTCAAACGGGTTTATGGTCTCAAGTTTTTGCTGAAAGCGTGATGTTTTTGAAATAAAATAAAACTGTTTTGCAAAATCAAACTTTGATCTTCAGGGGCTAAATTGCTCTGGAGTATAACTTCTGATCACTCCTACACTCAACCCCTTTTCTCTGTCTAAGCTGCAGTTGGATGCCATAGGTAGACCAGACGAAAGTCTTGCACTGGAGATCATAGGACCCTTTCAGCCTCTTTCAGAAGAAAATGTTATTGGCAAGTCGTTCTCGCTTTCCCTCCAAAAAGGGCATCTAAAAACCAATGTGTGCTACCAACCACTACATTCAGCTAATCTGGAGGTACGGAATTTGCCTTTGGATGAGCTTGAGCTTGCTTCATTGAGGGGAACAATTCAAAGGGTAATAGCCATTTACTGAGAAATATCTGGTCTATTTGATAAACTCATTGCGCATTTGCACCTGTGTCTAAAGTTTGATTCCTTTTCCATTAATACAATTTTTTTTAGGAAAAGAGTAGTAGTAGTAGTAGTAGTAGTAGTAGTAGTAGTAGTAGTAGTAGTAGTAGTAGTAAATGTGAAGTATGAGAAATAGTTTTCCTATACAGCGGAGAATACAACTTGAACTGGACCAAGTCCATCACCCTCTCCATCGCATCCAGGGTGACACATTATATCAATTAGTATATGTTAGTTCACTGGTAATTATTTACTGATATTGTAATCCCTCATGGATTGCCTAGGGAGTAGGGAGTATGAACAACAATTTCAGCAGAAAAGCCAAGGGCTTTAGGCTCTCAGTTAATCAGTTTACAAACAAGACCAAACCTAGGGAGTTCAGAATCTCTATACATCCTAATCTTTATACACATTCTTCCCCTTCCTTTCATAATCTTCATTTGTCCACTGGTACTGGTAGTTATCATCTGCTTTTTTGGAGTCTTTGAAACACTCTATATAAGGGATAAGTTGACTCCCCAAGAAATACAAGGTCAGTGTAAAAAGTAAGGAAGTTTTCAAGCAAACCATAACCTAGAAAGTACGGAATTACGGATCTCATACAAACATTAAGCTTTTTACATTTTCTTTCCATTCACAAATAAGCCAGTGACGTTCTTCAGCACACCACTTTTGTTTTATTGCCAGTGTCATGAGTGATCCAATAGCTGAACACCCAAAAATCAGAGAACTTCAGGAATCCAATCGGTCTAGTATGACCCATCTTTTAGTATCCAGCCAGTTGTGGGGACTGGGGAGATAACCTACCTTTGAATGAAGATGGCCTCATTGGCGATCATGATACACCAAGTTGATTTTTCAACCTTTATGGGAACAGAGGATTCTAGCCTCCATTCACGTTCTTTCTCTTCCATTCGCATCAAGCTTGTAACAATTCATCACATGACATGACGCCTCCAACACTTAGTTAGTAGCGTGAAGTTTTGTATTTGTACCTAACATGAACTGAATTCTGCGAAGTTTTATTCCTTGCCAACCAAATGTGAAAGAAGATAGGTGATATACTAGAAAAGGAGAAGACAATTCGGGAGAAGCAGATGCCCAGTTTTTCTGCTAATTGTGAACTGTGGTTATCTCTCCTTCTGGAATTTATTCCTCATTCTGACCATTTAAAACATGTACCTGACCATCAAGATTCTATGCTCTTTTGATGGAAAGCCGCTATACTAATGACGTTTCTTGATTCTATGTTGTTGATAACATGGTCAGTTTGAAAGAAGTAATTAGCATAGAGACCTTTCCAGGAATTCTCAAATTTGATATCCGAATTTAGTTAGTCCCTATTGGAGGACACAGTTATTTCATGTACTTCTGGAAGAATATTGAGCCTACCAGTAAGAATACTTTTCTGAAGTAATATGGCCTCTGGAACAGTTGAACTTTTCAAGTGGCTTCTTTAGAACTTTGTATCTTGACTTAATAAAAAAGGCCGGTTAAGATCATATTTGTCAGTTTGAAGATTTGAAAATGAGTAGTGGCAGATATAAAATGACATGAAATGATGCGCAAAAAACATTAATGTTTAGGGATTTATGATCACATGTTACATTGCAAAAAAGATGGGAAGATTAAGATATGACAAATGGCCTTAGTGGTTTGACATTGAGCTTCAATTTTGTTGTTGATTTATGGAAAACTATATCATGACTTGTTTTTGCATAAGTTTAAGTGTTGTAGTGTGGTTTGAGATTGAACTTTTCTTTTCACGCGGGGAGCTATGTGGGTTGCTGTTCACATTTTTTTGCTTCATCTCCTTTCCAAACCCTTTGATTATTGCCAAAGAATTCAGCATAATTCCTGATTTGATATGTTCCTTTGCTGTATCTTATGTTTTCAGAGTAAAAAAGTATCCTTGATCTCAGGCATAACCTCAACTCAGCTTCCTTGATTTCAGGCAGAACTTCAACTTAATTTCCAGAAACGAAGAGGTCATGGTTTGCTGTCAGTTCTGCGTCCAAAGTTCAGTGGGATGTTGGGTGAAGCTCTAGATGTGGCCGCTAGATGGAGTGGAGATGTAGTGAGTATCTAAACCCTTCTTCCAGTGTATTATTTTCTTCTTTTTGAAAAAATAAACTTGAGGATTATAATTTTTCACATCGAGGAACTATTTAATTATTTTAAACTACTCCCGTCCCTCTAAAATTAAGTCATGAGGAAGCTGCACAATTTTTATGAATGGTGTAATTGTGTGGCTGTTAATAATTTGTAAAGTATGGATAAAGTAAGAATTAATCACACAGACAGAAAAGGAAAGATGAGACAAAGGTAGTGGGATTAGTGAGTAATTAACAAGTCTTCAACTTTAATTGTTTATATTTGCTCAGTTTTTGTTATCATAATCAGAATATTAGCACTGTACATTTTGGGGGCAACTTTTATAAATGAACTTATTATATACAAAGTATGTATTTGAATACCATCTTTCCCGCTCTTTTTTGCTTAAGTTAAAGATAAATGAGATTGATCTGCATGATCCTTGCTTGATGGAAGTGGGAAATCTTACTTTTTTGAAGCAGTGGTGTCTTTTGTTTGAACCCTCATGTTAGTAATATATCATGTTATGATAGAGACACGGACTTTTGGGCTTAATATTTTAATAAAATGAATTAGCGGGCTGGGCCAAACAAGTAGTAGATTCCTCTTTGGGAAAGAATAAATAGAAGGAATGGTTCACATTTTCATCTGCATCGTCGTCATTGCACTGTGAATCCAGAAACGTTGAATCACTATTCAGTATTCACGAATCTTCCATTCTCCTGTGTAACCATATTCATCACAACTGGAACACTTGTGGATGAGCAAGATAATGACGTGTGGCCAGGTTGTATGGGCAACACCGCCACTTCTTCAACATATATCTCCATGGTATGCATATCAAGATTCTCGATTACAGTCCACATTCCTGTAACGGCTTCATCGTCAGCAAGAGGCATCAACATGTATGATCCACCATGCATGGGATATTTAACCTTCAAATCCAACTTGTTCATACGATTAATGGATGTGGCAGCATAAATTTTATTCATTATTTCAGCAAGATCCACCCCATGGGAAACATCAATTATCTTCCGAATCCCTCCTTCATAATGAATTCCGTTTGACTCCTCGATAATATTTCCTCCCCATTGACAAACAATGGAGAAGTTTCTAGACATATTCTACGAAAAAATCATTCCAAAAAAGTATGACGTATGCCGCTATTTGAAAATTCAACTACAATTACTATAATTCAAACGAAAAGTATTAGATCGTCGATACATATTACGATTTCATACCATTAAATTAGGACTCATAATAATTAACCAGTGAAAAAAATAGAGTAATGAAAAAGCAACAATTAACACATGATTAATTAGCACTAGTTAATTAGTAAAAGAAAAGCAAAATCCGTTAATAAACAAGTAAACAACAACAACTTCGAGCAAATCAACAACAATTTTGAACAAAACAATAACAATTTCAAGCAATTTCGAGCAATAACTAAAAAAACCTAGCTTTAGCAAAAATGGTGAAAGTTGGTATAATTCAAATTTTACAAATTATATAAATTCAATCATAATAACAAGATTAAGAACTTATATATTTCACAACATCAAATACAAAGAAAATAATTAAAAAAACAAGTAATTTCGAACAACCAATCAAAAAACCTAGGTTTAGCAAAAATGGTGGACTACCTCTATTCAAACGGTAGAAAGTCGCTAGAACGGAGTACAAACGACCTCGGCTAAACCACGAGCCTTTTCCCTTTGATTTCAGCTTCGTTTGGACGAGATCTGGCCGGAACCGGGGCACTTTGTTCGTGCTGTTGGCGTTCGTCGATTGCTGCAGAGTGAGGTCAGATTCGTTCGTCGCTTGGGAAGAAAGGGGATATGCCTACGGATTAATGAACCGCCACTCGAAGTGGCGGCTTTTGTAATACTATAGAAGAGCCGCCAGTCCGAGTGGTGGCTTTTGTGAAGATAGATGAAGAGCCGCCACTTGGAGTGGCGGCTTTGCTTAACCATGGTTAACCCAGCAGTATTTCCGGAATTATTCTTAACCCAACAGTATTTTGGGAATTATTCATTTAATTAGCATTATTCCGGGAAAAAACTCTTAAATAAGTGTTGTTAAATTTTGTCATATATTTGTATAAATAAAACAATTAGCCTAACTAACTTATTTAAAAGGATAAGAACCAATGGTTATGTATGCTAACTATAATTACGCAGCCACATAATACCTATGAAAGTGCTACGTACTTTTTGTTTTTGAACTGAAAGTGCTACGTACTTAAAAAACAATAATCTAGGTTATTAACTTGTCCGCTCATATTTATTTAAGCTATATAGCCGTTTAACCCTAATAACCCTAATAACCCTAATAACTCTAATAACCCTAATAACCCTAACCCTAACCCTAACCCTAACCCTAACCCTAGCCCTAGCCCTAGCCCTAACCCCTAACCCTAACCCCTAACCCCAACCCCAACCCCAACCCCAACCCCAACCCACACCCCAACCCTAATAATAATAATAATAATAATATGGAGGAGACTTTAGTTTTAATTAAACATGCATGCAACAATATCAATATAAGTAGAAGTAAATCCCAGATCGTGACAAGCAGCGTGTGTGGTGCAGCGGTTAGAACATAGAATTCTATATGCCCGGGCGTGGGTTCGAATCTCCCCAGCCCCAACTTTTTTCTTACTTCAAACGGATTATATTTAGTCTTTGTGATGACATGGAAATGTTATGTGGCGGTTCAGTGATGTGGAAATGGAAACTAAGGTGGGTGATCACATGGCCTGGGAAAAATTACCCCTATTTGAGAAATAAGTTTAAAACTACCCTACTTTGGGAAATAAGATTTCAAAGTACCCCTCTCCGGGAAATAACTCATGGTTGTCTTGTACTGTAATTGTAGAAATAAATGTAGTATGACTATATGAGTGGCACGCTCCCTTTATGAAATCTAACCATAGATTGCTTGTTGGCATTTTTGTGTAGATTACCATTGAGAAAACTATTTTGGAACAAAGCAACAGCAAGTATGAGCTTCAGGGTGAATACGTATTGCCTGGATCCCGAGACCGAAGCTCATCTGGAAAGGATGGAGGTAGTTTATTTCATAGGGCAATGACGGGCCATCTAGGTAGTGTAATATCTTCCATGGGAAGATGGCGAATGAGACTAGAGGTTCCAAAAGCTGAGATTTCAGAGATGCTTCCACTGGCACGCCTTCTCTCTCGAAGTTCAGACCCTGCTGTTCAATCTCGATCAAAGGTTAGTGTGTCTCTTCTTGAAGCATAATATCAGCTTTTGCCTATGTATTACTTGAACTGTACTGACCACGGTATTGCCGCGAAAATGTGCCCCATTTAGCAGCACATGCATGATTGTCTCATGCCCCCCACCCCAAAGTGGCTCCTTTTTTGTTGTTTGTTTTGTATAATTTGATAAAGTGTAGCGAGTAGAAGCTATTTTCACATTAAGTTTCTTAGTTTTGTCCTATATTTTAAGGATCTATTCGGCTATGTCCCTTGGCACTTTTACCGTCAGAGTGTCCTAATATCCAAACCCCTTCTTTGGCATTTTTATCTTATACAAATGCATCTTATGAATTGGGGATTTATTATCCTTTCAAGTTTCTTAGTCAAGTGTTGGGGGGCGAATACATTTAATCCTAGTTAAAAAAAACTCTAGTGTCACTATATCATACATAAGGCCTATCATAATTCTTGATAATGATGTGGATCATTCTTGCTAATTGCTATGCATATTTTCCTTGATATTAGATTTTATTTGACAGTGGAAGAGAAACAGTAAAGTGTTTGGGGCGTGTTGAATATATATGAACCCTGGATGGAAAACTATAGTGTCGCTATTGCCCACAATAAGGCCCATTGTAATTCTAAACATGGACCATTCTCGCTAATTGCTATGTATATATTTTATGATATATGTACATATTTGACAGAGAAGGTGGAAAATAGAATGACCACTAAGACCAATTGATAGAGTAGAAAACTAAAATGCCTGAACACTCCATACCTACACAGATCCCTATAAGAAAAATGAAAGGTAGCTGCAGGTACACGAAGTAGAAAACATAACCCTAAAATAAGGTGAGGGGAAGGAAAGACTTTGTTTCTAGCGTTCCTTGTTAAGTTGCCAGACTATTTTTCAAGTGGTGGTCTAAAGAAACGTGAAAGTAAACACAGATAGGCACCGTAGAAATTGCATCGCGTGTCCTGATAACTTCGGATTGTGTGCACGTGACCAAACCAACACAATTGAGACTCTTGCATCTTATCTTATCTTTTATAGGTGTTACTCTCACCTTTTGTCTAATGATTTCATTTCTCAAGCGGTCGTTTTTGGTCTGTCCACACCTCCAACGTAAAATGTGCATCTCTGCCTCACTCATCTTTTGAATGTGACTTTGTTTAACCGCCTAACACTCCACGCCATACATTAATGCAAGCCTAATTGCTCTCTAATAAAATTTACCCTGCAGGCTAGTCAGCATACCTTGATCACATAGAAATCCTGATGCACTCTTCCGTTTCATCCATTTCATCCACTGTGCTCTGATTCTAAGGGATACAAGTCTATCTAATTCATCAATCTTATGCATTATGGAGCCCAAGTAGCAGAACATATCACTACTGGTATCTCCTTGTCAGTTGTCATCAAAAGTAATCCCGCTGTAACCACTACTTCTACCTCCACCAGACTTACACTCTCTATACTCAATCTTACTTCGGCTCAGTCTGAAACTCTTGGGAGCTTCATGTAGTGACTTAAAAGGTTAATCTTTCGATAGTTGGTACTTTCTTGTACATCACTCTTATTTTTAAATAGAGGAATGAGAGTACTCTTCTGCCAATTCACTGGCATTTGTTGTTTCTCCAAATCATATTGAAGAAATGTGTCAGCCACTCGATGCCTTTCTCTCCCAAACTTCTCCAGGCCTCGATCGATATGTCATCTAGACCCATTGCTTTCTTCCACCTCATCATTCTCAGAGTCTCTTTAACTTATGTCATTTGGATCCTTCTCACAAAGTCGTGATACAATCTAGTATAGTAAGATCATCAATGCCTTGCGCCATAGTTGTCAATTAGTCCTGGTGCATGGCGACATCAATGGCGCAGATGCATTTTTCCTTGCAATGGGGATAAGCGCAAATATGGTGTCGCCGCGTGACAAAAAAAACTAAAAAAGTGAATTATAGACAATATAATTGTATCACCCAACCACCAAAACATGATAAAACAAGTTGAATAACAACATTTTAACAAAAACATGTGAAGTTGAAATATTTTAAACTTTAAAGTAGTTCCAAAAAACATAATATTCAAAAATAAGTTTCATGTCTTTCAAAATATGTTAGCTTGTTTTTGTTTGATGATTATGCCATAATCATCATCAATTATCACACTCCTCATCATCTTGATTTGAATCTGATAGCAATGGAACACCATCCTCATTCATTTCATTCTCAAGAGGGTCTTCAACCTCCTCCGCCTCCTCCCACCCCTCTGTCTCCTTCATCTCCTCCTTGTCATGCAGCTGAAGAGTTGATGCTCTTGTGTTGTGAGTTGCTTCATTAACACCAACTTCTTCCACTACATTTTAGTTTTCCATTTCATTTTGCTCAGCAGCCTCATCAATCCATTCATTGCATCTTGAACTTCACATGTTATTACTTTGTATCTTTATTTACTTTTGGTTAGGGTTGTTGTTAGTATAATGGCTTATATATTAATTTTTTATTAGAGTTTTATTAATGTTATGGCCTCACAAATTATGAAGTATTTACCAGGCCCAAGAGACTAAAAATCACAAAGTAAATAGGTTCTCTCCATGGTAGTATCAAAAGTCGAGATCCTACGTAGGATCAAAAGTCGAATTAAGGATAGTAAATAGGTCGATCGTAACTCGGATCGTAAGATCCTGTGTGTGTGTATTCCAACAAAATTAGAAATTAGAAATTAGAATTATATAAGTAGAAAATTAAATATAATTCATACATAATACCAAATATTTTAGGTACTTTATTACTTATTTATAATATAAGTAAACAACTAATGTGTTAAGCATATATAGTATGTAATAAATTGTTTATATCTATAGTAAACAGAATATTCAAAGGTAACTTTATTTTGAATTAATAATAAAATTAAATTGTATTATAATGCGTATCAGATGCTTCAAGTAATCGTAAATTGTATTAATAATAAGTTACGCTATTTTATTAGTTTACTTTAAGTAATCAATAAAATAGAATAAAAAACCTAAGTTATTTAACGTGCCTGCTTCGGAAGCGAACAACACACGATATGGGTCAACGTCAACTTTTGAACGTTGAGTAGCCCGTCGCCTGGCGAGTCGTGACTTGAAGTTGATGCCTTATGGAGGTCGCCTTACACTTGTCTCCGGGAAGAATTGAATTGCTTAAAATTTATGAACGTTTCCCATGGATTCCAGATGCTTCAGACAATTTTTGTCTACACTCGTTGGAATTCTCTTTGTACTTTCCTTGGACTCGTGAGCCTGCACTTCTCTTTTGTTAAATAAGATGGCCCAACACCATGTTGATGGTGCCCAAATGGCGTTACCACTTGTATAGGTAACGCCACAGCCACT
Organism: Cuscuta epithymum; assembly: GCA_945859915.1. Classification (NCBI taxonomy): domain Eukaryota; kingdom Viridiplantae; phylum Streptophyta; class Magnoliopsida; order Solanales; family Convolvulaceae; genus Cuscuta; species Cuscuta epithymum. The sequence goes on along the minus strand of CAMAPF010000403.1, from coordinate 12,606 downwards.
TTTCATGGTGCGAGGGGGATTTGCGCGCCACATGGCGCATGGCGCACGCGCCATTCCGCGCTATCAACAACCATGCCTTGCACTGTATTCTCGTTGAACAATGTATCAAAGTATGACCTCCACCTCTCTTTTATTTCCTCATCTTCCATTAGTACCCTTTGATCGACATCCTTCACACAATTAACTTTTACGATATATTGAGTTCTACGATCACGAAGGCGAGCAAGTCTTTAATTATCTTTTTCATCCTACTTGGAGTCCAATTTTACATACAATTCCTTGTTCACTTTCCCTCTTGCATCCTTTACGGCTTTCTTTGCTTTTCTTTTAGCCTCCTTGTACTCCCCTATGTTGACATCGCTCCAACTTTTGCTCAACTTTTTGTAGCATTCCCTTTTGGACCTTATTGCTTGTTTCATCTCATCATTCCACCAAGATTTGTCCTTTTTTCGGTGGCAGACATCCTTTAAATTCTCCGAGTATCTCTTTAGCCACTTTGTTAATGATCGACTTCATTGATAACCACACATCATGGACATGTGCATCATTACGAATACACCATACATCTTGCTCTAACATTTTGTGTGCTCACAGAAACACAAGACTGTTTGTGGAATTTTTTAATTAGACTTCTATTCTTAGTTTCTTTGCAAATCTTTTTTTCTTCATGTATCGATTCATGTTAGCCGACCCCAAAATCTTTTGCGATTAAGGCTTGGTTGTTGTTGTTGTAGACTTTCAGTTTATTACTTTATTATTTAGTCTACTTGTTTGCTACTTCTTGTGTAATAGTGAGTGTGTTGCTCATCTATCGTTTGTTCTCATTAATAAAGATACTCCTTAAAACTCTACTTTTGTTATTCCCAATCTGTCTTTGTCCTATTGCACGGTGCATGGGATGATACACTTCTTCTTTAACACACACACACGTTTCTACTTTCCAGTTCTTCACATACGCGGCCAACAACGATAGGGAAAGCGTACAAAGCCTCCAAGCTGTTTACATCACTAGTTAATGACGTCATATATCCGGAGACATTATAAGGTACAGAAGCCTGATGCTGGTGTTGCTGTAGGGTTTGGCGGGAACAATGACCTAAAATGTCCGATGTGAAGGTTTGTTAAAAAGTTTGGTGATTCATAATTTCATATCACTGGTGGGCGCAATGAATGAAAATCGCAACGGCCTTAGTTGTGAACTGAATTGAATGAACGTGACTGTATAGCCCTAGTGGGCTGAGCGCAATGTATGCCTGGATGATATGTGTCTAGTTAAGTTGAATATGAATGACTTCCTGTTTGACAAATAATAAAGGAAATAAAAAAGTGTCCGTTGGAGCTTAAGATGCTTGGATCTAGAATTGTTTGACATAACACTTTTATAATAAATGAATTATAAATTAATAAAGGAAAGAAAAACTCCGCTTTAGAGCAGTGCATTAACTTTGTGTAGCTTGCTTATTCATGCATTTCATTTATAATATGCAGGACCTTTTTATCCGAAGTTTGCAATCAGTGGGACAATATGCAGAAAGCCTGCAAAGTCTGCTGGAGGTACTTCCTTCTGAATAAAATTTTATTATCCACTGTACATGAAAATCTTATCTTCTATGCACGTGAGCTGTTGAAAATATACAATGCATTTTGGTACTAAAGATTTTTTTTTTGTTAGTACGTTGTTACCTGACATTTTTTATAATTTGCATATCAGGAAATTCATGTTCTTTTTACCCCCTCAGATGAAGTTGTCCTTGAAGACTTCAGCCTTCCAGGATTGGCTGAACTCAAAGGTCGCTGGTGTGGTTCTTTAGATGCAAGTGGAGGAGGCAACGGAGACACATTAGTACGCTCAATCAATAAGATCTTTCTAATGATCTTTGAGAATCCCAATGATGATTTGATATTTTAGCTTTATTAGTATTTAAAAATATGTAACAATATGGATATTTTTGTTAATCAAGCTAAACTACATGCCTATAGTTTATTTATTGACATTCATGATTTTTTTTGACAAGTGCTTTCCGTTTATCATCTGCCAAAAGTTTATATTGATTATTCAAATGGAAACTTCCCGAAGTAGGAGTAAGAACAGTGTAAATTTGAAAATAGGAGTACTATATAATTTTCCCAAAACATGAGTAAGTTACTGTCATCCCGAAACCATACTGCTATATTTTGGCATTTCTAGACATTAATATGGCGGTATTTTCCAATCATGGGAGTAATTACTCCTATTTAGGGTAATTTCTGATATTTTAGGGTAAAAAGAGAGCATGTTTTTTCTCTTTGGACAGCTTTGGTATCCTTCAAAAATGGATGCCATCTCATTTTCTAGGAAAAGGAGTGTCTAGCTTCAATTTTTTAGCCTCATCTCTGTATTGCTTGTATTAAAGACTGATTTAGGTTCTGAGTTCAGTGCTTTTCACTTCTATCTCATATTAAAAATTTTAAATGAATATTTGCTAGGCTTTTCTTGACGAGTTAAGGAATCTAAAACACTTAAGGAAAGGACTGCCAATAACTAGACTTCTTAATGTTTAATGTTTGGCCATTAACTCAATATATACTCTTAGCATAATCTCTACTTATTTGGTGACATTACAGGCAGAGTTTGACTTTCATGGGGAAGAATGGGAGTGGGGAACTTATAAGACACAGCGTGTTCTAGCAGCTGGTGCATACAGCAATGAAGATGGTTTGCGGCTAGAGAGAATCCTTATCCAGAGGGATAATGCCACAATACATGCTGATGGGACCTTGCTTGGGCCAAAGACCAATATGCATTTTGCTGTTCTGAACTTTCCTGTTAGTTTGATTCCTACATTGGTTCAGGTCATTGAAACTACAGCCACTGAAGCTGTTCATTCTCTGCGGCAGTTTTTAGCACCAATAAAGGGTACACTGCATATGGAAGGGGATCTTAGAGGAAGTCTTGCTAAACCAGAATGTGATATACAAGTAAGGCTTCTTGATGGTGCCATTGGTGGAGTTGATCTTGGGCGAGCTGAAATTGTTGCTTCCTTAACTCCTGCATGTCGTTTCCTGTTCTATGCTAAACTTGCACCAACCATACAAAATGGCCATGTTCACATTCAAGGAAGTATTCCTGTAACCTTTGTCCAAAACAATGTTTTAGAAGAAGAAAATTCAGGAACTGTAAAAAATGAAGTGATATCGAAACGATATTGGGGTACAGATAAGAGTATAGGCATTACAGGTGAAGGTATTGATAGAAGGGGGTCTAGAGAGAGAGGTGGGGAGGGTTGGGATATTCAGATGACAGAAAACCTCAAGGGTTTGAACTGGAATGTACTAGATACAGGAGAAGTAAGAATAGACGCTGATATTAAAGATGCTGGCATGATGTTGTTAACTGCTCTGTCTCCTTACGCCAACTGGCTACAAGGCAGTGCTGAAGTTATGCTCCAGGTAAGTCAAATTGTTGTTGTGAGATTGTGCACAGTTAATAGTAACCTTCATGAATGGCTTGATATCTACTCTCAGGTCCCAAAACTATCCTGGTTTTATGAGTATTGTTTAATTTCATAGGTTAGTGGAACAGTTGAACAGCCAGTACTTGATGGATCTGCATCATTCCACAGGGCAACTATATCTTCACCTGTGCTTCGAAAACCACTTACCAACCTTGGTGGTTCTGTTCTTTTGAAATCAAATAGACTGCACATCAGTTCTTTGGAGGGCAGGGTAAGCAGAAAAGGGAAACTGTCATTGAAGGGTAATTTGCCTCTCAGAACAGGTGAAATAGCAGCTGATGATAAAATCAACCTAAAATGTGAAGGCTTGGAAGTACGAGCCAAAAATATCTTAAGGTATTCTAATGTGTGTTCATCATATAATCTGAAGTTGTCTATGGTTTGTATCTTCGGTAGACGTCTCTTCTTAACCTAATTCTCTGGGTTTAATGGTAGTGGTTGATGTGGTCCAGGCTATGCATATATTTTGAGATCATTTTCACATTTTTATGTTGACTTTGCATTCGTTAGTTGATTGTTGTCCCCCGTTCACAATATCCTTTTCTTCAAAGCTGATGGTTCCCAACATTCAGTGGTCAGGTTGACACTCAAATGCAAATAAGGGGGTCCATATTGCAACCTAACATTTCTGGAAAGATAAAACTAAGTCAAGGTGAAGCATACCTACCACATGACAAGGGCAGTGGAACTGCTCTTAATAGAGGCACATCGTATCATACAAGGCTTCCTGATGATGCTTACAATCGTTTAGTTGTGTCAAAGTATGTTTCACGTTTTTTTAATCTAAAGCCGGCTGCGTCCAACCTCCAGCTTCATCAATCATCGGGTAATGAAGCATCTGACCTTTCTTTTTATGCATTTATTTTAAAAGTTCAAATAGGGGAGGCCTAACAACTTGTTTGGATGGGTGAATGGGGGGGGGAGTGACCGGGTGAAGATGAGGATGACCAAGCATTCCATCTAATTTGCTTTTCTGCATGCTTCTGCTTTGTGATCAGAAGTACATGTCGGTGCAAGATGGCCAATGTAAATATTACCATCTTTAAGTGTGTTATGACTTAAACCAGCTTAGGATAAGCTTGTTTATTTCAGATATATGTTATCCAATTCTTTTTCAAGGCTGCTGCAAGTGCTTCTTTTCTCCATTTCTTCTCTTCGTACAGCATGTCAGCATTACTCCAACTCTGACATTTTAATGTGTTGACAGATGTTCTGTGCCTATTACAGATATCACATATATTGTGTTTCAAACTCAACACCAAATGTTCATATGGATGCTTTAGGAGGATATTCATTGTTTGGTGTGACTCATGTTCAATTGTTAAAACTTTTTATAATTACTCACAGGTAAACATCTTGAAGATGATAACAGCATGGTGAAAATAGACAACAACCCTAAACTTGATGTCCGCCTTTGTGATTTGAAGCTTGTTTTGGGACCTGAACTGAGGATAGTCTATCCTTTAATTCTCAATTTTGCTGTCAGCGGAGAGCTTGAGTTAAATGGTGTTGCTCATCCAAAATGGATAAAACCCAGAGGAATTCTGACCTTTGAGAACGGTAATGTGAATCTTGTCGCTACTCAGGTAAATATTGTTTGTGTTTTTGTTATTGTTGATACTTTTGATTTCTATGGGTTATCTTGGAGCTTACATTTTTCCTTGTTCTTTAGTGTTGGTTTTTGCTATCCATTTCATGAAATTTTTTGCAGTTTGTTCTGCTGCTACTTCTATTGGTTTATTAATTATATGTGAAGGCGTGAAAGTACTAGCAATCTCTTTTGCTATAGTTTATTCTTTTTCTATACAAGTGTTCAACCTCTTTTTAAGAACCAATTTTTTTATTGATATAATAATTTGTTGACTTTCAACTTTTTACTTTTCTTACACTGTATGTTTAATGCGCCTGACCTTGGGGGCCTAGGGTTCCTATCACTCCTCATTCCTCAAGAAGGAGATTTTTATGCTCTAAGCTTGATACAATAGCTGTACATGTCATATTGAACATCGGAAAAAGTTAAACTTCAAATTAGAAACTTGGGTTGAACTTGAACTTCGCCATAACTTAAACTTTTTTATTTGAACTTCACTTATACTTTGACTGGTACTATTGAACTTGTGTGAGTTCTGGCAACATATGCATACTCAGCTTGAAGTTGTACTTATCATTACTTGATTTTAATTTCACCAAACTTTTTGTATTAACATCTCTCGAATAAGAAAAACACATCACTGCTCTGGAACATCTATGTGAACAAGTATTGTTTTATTTCATATACTTGATATCAAAATGCTATACAAGAAGCTATATTTATAGCTATATTTAGAGTACTAGGGTTTCCTATACAAGATATACAAATGGGCTAAGCCCACTACTGCTAGGATTTCCACAATCTATATTGATATCCTATAATTCTAATAAAAAGACACCCTTCAAACAGAAATGTAGAAGTGCAACAATTGTGTTGTGCGAGATGTAATAGCTGATTGAATGACTGCAAGACGATTAGCATAGCGATCCATGTAAGCTCAACATGTTAGTCTTTAGAAAGTTGTAAGTCGAGGGTTTTAAGTCAGTAGAAGTCTTTTTATTCAAACAAATATACATGATTCAAGATTACTCCTCGAAATTTCTACGAAGTTTATCTTGTTTTAACCTATCTTTGAACATTCACTACATAATATTTGCACTAGTTTTCCAATCAAAACTATAAGTCAACAATAAGCATTGCCATTCTTTGTGATGGTTCATATGGTTGGTGGTATTAAGGTGTAAATGTTATATAAATAAATAAATAAATAAATAAATAAATAAATAAATAAATAAATAAATAAATAAATAAATAAATAAATAAATAAATAAATAAATAAATAAATAAATAAATAAATAAATAAATAAATAAATAAATAAATAAATAAATAAATAAATAAATAAATAAATAAATAAATAAATAAATAAATAAATAAATAAATAAATAAATAAATAAATAAATAAATAAATAAATAAATAAATAAATAAATAAATAAATAAATAAATAAATAAATAAATAAATAAATAAATAAATAAATAAATAAATAAATAAATAAATAAATAAATAAATAAATAAATAAATAAATAAATAAATAAATAAATAAATAAATAAATAGCAATCTTAATATATTTCTTTCTTCAAGCTTGTCTATAAAACTATAGAATGTTTAATGCTTACTGCTTAGTATGCCATTTGATCTTTTTCTATTCACAACTTTTTAACTTAGGTGAGGCTTAAGCGTGATCATCTGAATATAGCAAAGTTTGAGCCTGATAATGGACTTGATCCAATGCTGGACTTAGCTTTGGTTGGTTCAGCGTGGCAATTCAGGATCCAAAGTAGGGCTAGCAAATGGCAGGACAAAATAGTTGTCACATCAACGCGCTCTGTGGAACAAGATGTCCTGTCACCTTATGAGGTATGAAGTACTTTTTATGAGGCTTTGTTTTGCTCTTTTATTTGAAATCTTGCATGAAGGTAATCTTAAGTAATAACTTACTCTTGATGAAATTCAGCCAAAGGAAACTTTCAGAACAAAGTTATTAGAAGCTTTTTAAAATTTGAACTGCTGTTTGTTATTGCAAGAGATCATCATCATTATCATAACCCCAGTGCCACAAAGGCTCCCACCTGCGGTGGGGTAAGGGGGGACGGATGTACGCAGTCTTACCCTTGTACTAAAGCACAAAGAGACTGTTTCCGGATGACCCATAGTGAAAATCGCGGCGAAAATTGCTTGGACTGATTGGTGCTTCATAACAAAGAAGCGCAGACAGTTTAGTGAGCCAATTTGATTTATTCCATCCTATTCCCAAGCCAAAACATAGTGAGCATTTGGCTCCATTGCAAATGATGGAAAGTTTGTTATTGCAAGAGGTCTAAAAAAAATCATTAGATAATGATAAGTGGTGCAGAAAAACCCTAGAAATTACGAATTTGGGGTGCGCCGGGAAAATAATCCTTCATATAGTTTTTGCACAAAAATTTACGTATGATTATACTGTTTTACCATATTTGTGGTAGGCCCGGCCTGGTTTTGTCCCCTATATATGCCCCTGTTAATGATACCTTGTGAACAAGCAATTGGGTTCTCGAGTTTTCATTATGCAAACAGAAGGGTTTCATTTGAGAAAATATTCAGTGTGTTTTGTACTAGTAATGTAAATTTTCTTCCTGTATGAGTTGTATGATTTCCGTGTGATGCAGTTTTTTACTGTGCTCCATATTCTATGCTGAGTAGTTTTGTAAATGGGAATTGGTTAATCTCACATACAATTGCACCTTCCTACATCTACAACCCAGTCATAACTCGTAAGTGATTATGATTTGAACAGGCTGCAAGAGTATTTGAAAGCCAATTAGCTGAATCCATCTTAGAAGGTGATGGCCAGCTCGCTTTGAAGAAGCTTGCTACTGCAACGCTGGAGACATTGATGCCTAGGATTGAAGGGAAGGGTGAATTTGGACAGGCTAGATGGAGGCTTGTTTATGCGCCTCAGATTCCGAGCTTGCTGTCTGTCGATCCCACTGTTGATCCTCTAAAATCTTTAGCCAACAATATTTCTTTTGGTACTGAGGTTGAAGTACAACTGGGGAAGCGCCTTCAGGTTCATGATTTTTAAATCCTGTCCACTCCAAATGTTTTCTTTCGTTTGCTTCATATTTATCATTTTATCTTTGGCATTTTCCTTCTTTCCCTTACTTAAACCCATGTTATGTATTTAACCGTGACCTCTCGGTCACATAGCAACACCGTAACCGGTGTGCCAAGGCTCCCCTTCATATGTATTAAGTACACATGCACAAAAATGCAAAATTAAATTGCAGCCTAGTTTTCACTCTGATGGGTAATGTAAACATTTCAGGCTCTACAATACCCAATTCTCCAACAACATTCCTACTGAAAGTCTGAAATTCACTTTCATTTAGTCAGAAAGTTATTTGCATAAAGCATTTTATTCACCATCGCCTTAAGTCATGTGGTATGAATTAGTAGTCTGGAACTAGTCAACACTAAATCAATGCAAAAGACTGGCAAATTTCAGCCACAACTTTCTAAAGAATGGTAGTGGTATGAAATCCGAAAACTGTGTAAAGACTTAACACATATTTTGTCAATATGCAATGAACATCTTGTTGTCATCACCTATCATTTACTAATCCTTTCTTCTTTTCTGAATGGTTTGATGCAGGCATCTGTGGTTAGACGGATGAAGGATTCAGAAATGGCAATGCAGTGGACTTTGATCTACCAACTCACAAACCGTCTGCGTCTACTCCTACAATCTGCTCCACACAAGCGTCTGCTATTTGAGTATTCAACCACATCACAATAATAGGCAAACTTAGATGTCACATGGTACACAATTATGTTTTAAGGTATATTCTTTTAGAAATGTGCTAGTAAATGAGATCGGAAAAGAAAGTATAGATCAATGGTGTGTTTTATCTTTTAGTTTGTTTCCTGCAGACCCTGTGATGCCCGACCCCAAATCTTTTAGGTCTAAAGGGCTGTCCTACACAATGTAGTGGATAATGAGCACATTAGTTGTTCTTTTTAAGCCCTAGTTATGTAAATAGCATCACTATTATTCTTGTTCGATTTGGTGCTCAAATAAGAATAAACATGTTAATAGTTCTTTCGCTAAACTTGTTTTCATATTTTGATGCTCCAGCTTTGTACCGTCTGGGCCAGCTCTCACTTTTTCGGTGACCATGGCAAAACGAATGAAGAATGTGATCCCTAAAGAATGAAAACATTAAAAGCTTAAAATTATAGTATACGAAAAAAATTGATGAAAACAAAATACTTTTGTGTCAATCAAATGATGCTTTTAATTAATAATTTATATACTACTTCCGTGGTTTTGTGCTTAAAACAAGTTCCCACCAATAACCACCATCCTCTTTTCGATGTCTCGAACCAAAATCTTCAATTTTTGATAAAATGCCGCACTTACCCTTATTTTTGTCAACTTTTTATTTGATACGGAGTATGATATAATATTATATTACGTATTTAGAAAGTCAAATAATATTTTACCTTACATAAAAATGTGTGCAAGTTAAAGTGGAAATAATTTTTGGGATGAAATGTATAGTATTATTATATACTAGTACATCCAAATAGTGGTTGCCCGGTTCTGGTTTGACCGGCCCGGGAAGGCGGGAACCGGATCGACAGGACCGCCACTGTGCGGGACTGGCCCAGTTGGTTGGGACCAGTTCCGGGCCTAGGACCGGCCCGGGGGGATTTAAGGGGCGGTTCCAGGGCTGGGGAAATAGGAACTTGCTCGGCCAGTCCGGATCCGGTCCGTGCCTTTTTCTTTTTATTTTGGTTTTTTTTGGGTTTGGGCCTATGGTAGGTGGGCTGGGTTGGGTGTTTTGGCGGGGTTTGGGGGGGTGGGGTCAGAATAAATAAGAAAAGTAGAAAACCTATAAAAGAAGAATTAAAAGAACTGACCTGGTACTGGTAGACTCTCGGGCCTGTCCCGGGCCTTACCCAAAAAATTAGGGGTGGGTACGGGTGGTTAACCGTCTTTTGGTTAACCAACTTTTGGTTAATCGAGAGTTTGGTTACTATATTTTCAATACTATTATCCGTACCATAACATCGGTCAACCGGGTATCAATTAATCGAAATTCCGGTTAACCACTAATCGGTTAACCAAATAACCACAACATAAATACAAAAATGAATTAAGCTGCCAAAAAAATAAAATGTAAGAACGATCAATGTATACGTAAATGCTAGCTGGTGCTGAGGATATGAATTAAGCGTGTTATGTAGGAACGAACCAATATGTTTATATATTTAAAATTCACAGCAACATTTTTTCTTCACAAATTAATTAGAAGAAATTATTATGCAGTCCACGACCCACGTAGTATTATTTTATTACGTATTTGCTTAATTAAAATAGATTGCTTTTGTTCTTTAATTATCCCAGTTCTCCCCGGGCTTTGATATCGCAGCATGGTTGCCGTCAGATGAGACAACCATATGTTGTACACTCATACGTAATGTATTGCAGTAATATTTTTTATGGCAGATACAAATGAAACCGAGTACAACATTTGAACTTCCGGTTATCGGTTAACCGACCTTGGGATAATTTTAAAACCGTAACCATACCGTGAACCACTTTTCCTTTTGGTAGGTTAACCGTACCGTGTGTTTTTTGGATTATGGTTCGGTTAACCAAACAAAATGCCAGTTTTTCGGTTTTTTGGTGCGGTATGCCGGTTACGGTTTTTTATGCCCACCCCTACAAAAAATTCCAAGCCCACCTGGGCCCAACCCAGAACCGGATCAGGCCTGGTCCATCCCTGCATCCAAATATAACATTAACAAGGTGTACAAAAATATCAGTAAATGTGGCTAAACTAAAGAAAAAATGGGCTAAATTGATCAGACTCAAATACATAATCACAAAAAAATGGCATGGGACAGGCCTAGGTCCACATATCAAAGCAATTATCCCTCACTAGGTCATGGCGAATGTTAGCTGGCTAGAATCCAACACTTTCAAAATCATGCGGCCTAATTAGCTTCGGCGTCTGCCCTTCAAAACTCATCTATCCTTCAAGTAGTGCCCCGTTCTATGATACACTTGAGTAACCCTAGGTTTCTAATCCTTCAAGTGGAAACTTCTTTGGAGGACAGTTATAAAGTACAGTCCAGATTGTAAAGAATCTAAATACTCCGTAGTAAAGAATGACAAATACTTTGTAATATTTTATAAATGTTAGGGCCCGTTTGATAGTTCACACATTAAAATTTTACATGTAAAATGATTTTTAAAGCGTAGGGTTGTAATTAATTTGCACGTAAACTAATAATACATCGTTTGGAGTGATCAACTGTGGTCAAACTTTGTCAACCATGATCAAATCCGATCGTAGTAAAACATATTCTAATTTACATAATTCTTTAACTCCAAAGTGTGCAGAGTATTCTTTTTCCCGATTCTTTAGAGGCTCAGACGGAATGGATCATGTTATTAAAGCCAATAGAGGAGAACTACCATAGCATTGAGATTGATTTCTATGCTCTGCGACTAGAGAAGAACTTTGTTCATATTTTTCTCTCAAGGAAAAGATCATAGAAGCCAAAGAAAGAATATGTTCTATTAAAAAAGAGAAAGTGAATTTATCACGAAATGGTAAGGAGGATGAATCACTGATACTCCTCCTCCAACACAACCTCCTTCCCTAGACAAAGCTTTGATGGATTCGCTATTTGAGAGGTATATATATACAAAAAAATTCAAGATCTTGAAGCAAATTCTGAGAAAATGAGTTGACTCTGTCAAATGAGAGTGTAATTCTTTTAAAGAATATTTTTCTGAGAGGCTAGGAAAAGTGGGGTCTGCAATAGTCAAGTGAACTTTTTTTTATTTAACTAAGATATTTTATATATTTACTAAAAAGTTGTTGCAAATAATATTGTGTTTACTTTTTTATTTAATCACTTTTTAGTATTTCAGAAATAAAGTTGAGAAAGATCAGAAGGATGTGGAAGTGCTTGAGAAGGTTGAGGTATTAACCTCTTTATTTGTGTTATGCATGCACAATAATAATGATATATTTATTCTTTTGTTTAATATTTTTTTTCGTCTAGGCCTTTAATGAAGAATTTGTGTGTTCCAAATGCGTGAAAATGAATGAGAAGACAAAGAAAAGGGTACTCGTTTGGATAAAGCAAAGCACTATATTCAACCTTGGTGGAACATGATCAACCTTGGTCGAACATGGTCACCCTTTGGTAGAATATGGTCAGTCAAACATGATCAACCTTGGTTGAACATGGTCAAATTTAGTAGGAAGTGGTTGTGTCAAACCATTCTTATTTTTAAATGAATGTCTATTTTTTATGCATGACTTTTGTACTGAATCAGTTGACATAAACAAAGGAGCTAAAGAAAATGACGAGGTATAATTCTAGCTAAAATTGGCTAAAACTATTGTAAAAATTCAAAGTGTTTTTGGGTCATATTTTGTTGAATATGTTTCAAGATTTTCAAAATGGTGACAATGGAAACGATGACGTTGCAATAATAACCAATGAGGTAAATAATT